>JAODUO010000387.1:425000-512500 GCA_025642075.2 Ridgeia piscesae
GTTCTCACGACTCTACATCAGCTGTCAAATGAGAGATGGCAATCTGGACTACTTCTTTCATCATGAGAACCAAGCATTGCCACCAGCGCTCTCCGATGGAGAAGGTTTACAACTTAGGACCAAGAGTGACATTCTAACATGCCTGGAGGACCTATCTCCATCTCAGACTAAGACCACTGGTGCCACCTGTATGGTTCTTGGTGGAGTTGCCATCATTCAGATGATGAAGCCAGCAGCTGCCAAGACATTTGATGAATATGCCCAGCAGGTATTCATCCCATGTATTTCTTATCAGCTTCGCAGTGTGTCACGTGTGGGCCTTGTTTGGGATACTTACAAGGATGACTCCCTGAAAGGCACAGTAAGAGCCAAGCGCGGAAAGGGTGTAAGGAGACGTGTGGTTGGGAATACTGCCGTACCAGGAAACTGGTATAACTTTCTGCGGGCTGACAGCAACAAGACAGAACTATTCAGTTTCCTGTCCAAAGTCCTACTTCGGGCGTTCTGTAAAGAAGACAAGGAGGTTGTCCTCACCGATGGGAAGGGACACCGCTCAGCACACAGCTATTGCAGGATGTCCACACCCCGGCCCCATGCAGCCATGAAGAAACTGATAGTCGTAGGCTACTGCACATATCACACGCTGCACAGCATGGCCACCACCAGATGCTCATTCGCACTGTTGACACCGATGTCGTGGTCTTGGCTGTGTTTGCTATAAACCATCTACCCGCTGGATGTGAACTGTGGTTAGCATTCGGAACTGGCAAGCGCTTTCGCTACCTGGCAGCCCACCAAATAGCTGCAAGCCTTAAACCAGATATGTCATGTGCCCTACCAATGTTCCATGCTTTGACAGGCTGCGACACTGTATCCAGCTTTGCCGGACATGGAAAGAAGACAGCATGGTCAACATGGACGTCACTGCTGGAACTGACAGATGCACTGTTGATACTTGCTGATGGGCCAAAGGAGATCCCCGACGATGCAATGAACATAATTGAGAGGTTTGTACCAAGGTGGACCATGCAAGAAGGAAGCTCTTTCCACGAAAACAATTCGCTGCAGCAAATCCCGCCTACCCGAGCTGCTCTAGAGGAGCATGTCAAGAGAGGGTCACACCTTGGTGAAGACACTGCTACCAAACCTTGTGTTACCATCACCAACTGACTGGGGGTGGGCTAAGACAGAAGGACGACATCGCCACAAACACCAAAATCATGCCACGAGCTTATCTCTTGTGGCTATAAGAATGGCTGCGGAAAGCGCTGCAAACGCAAGAGGGCTGCACTTCAGTTCACAGGCTTCTGTGAGGGAGAATGTGCCAACTGGTTCTAACATGTCTCATTTACTCAAACATTAAAGTGCCACGCCATGATCCATGGGAAGTTGTCACGTTGTCACATGATCAAGATATGTTAATAGAATGATTCAAATAGTGTTTAACAATAACACTGGTATTTTCAAATAACTTAAATAGCATAGTTAATGGCTTCAGTACATTCACTGAACATTGTTACATGGTCTGTGCTAATACGTAACTGTACTGGCTACGGCTACGGTTTAATCAAGCTATCACTATAACATTGATGCATTTTCTTTCATTTATTATTGCGTTACATTGTAATAAACCTATTTCACACTGTACCTTGTATGTAAATAATATTTGTTATCCAGAAAATATGGACATAGCAGCTTGGTGGTGGCAAAAATATTCTATGCCAATAGCCGCTGGCAGCCATTGTGGAAAATGGCTGCCATGGTAATCAGGATGCCAATTTGCAATGGCCCAACATCCAAATGTTTTCTAAATATATTAACCTATGTGTGTATCAAATTTGGTGCTTGTATCACAAAATGAACAATAGGTTAGCCACGTCGCACCACTACTCGCGGTTTCGCCATGTATCGTGACAAGCTTACACCATAACAGAAATACACTATGAGTTCTAGATGACGTAATACACGTTCGGGATGACGCGATCGCAAATGACGGTGACGTCGCTTCATTATAACGAGCTAGCCTGATTCCTGCATATACTGTTACCCATTGCGAGAACGAACTTAACAAATTACACAAAAATTAAACCTTGATATGTAGTAAAATAATTATAGTCCACTTTAATTTGTGCTGCGTAATGTCAGAACACACATTCGTCTACGAGTCACGAGACTGCGAAGATGTGACGTCATAAACGGTGTTCGACTAAGTCAGAGCTGGCACCGGCAAACTGTCACAGTAATCGATCTTCATCGAGGCTGGGAATGAAGCAATTCAAGGACAATAGTTGCACGAAGTCGCACGAACATTTTGCAGATGAGTTCAGCTTAATATTTATAACGTTTGTTTAACGTTTGGTCCAGTTTAGCTTCGACGTTCCACACGGAACAGTAGGGAGTGCATACGCGAGTATGGAGACAGATAAACAATCGGAGAATATTTGCAAGAACTTACACGAATATTTAACGGATAAGTTTAGCTTATCACTAATTATTTATTTAACCTTTGCGTCAGTTTAGCTTCGACGTTCGACCTAGGGCACACGTTCCAGGGCACACGCGAGTTTGGACCTCAACGGAGAACATTTGCTGGAAGTTATACGAAGTGATACATTCAGCTGTACATTTACAACTTTATTTAATGTGTGCGACAGTTCGGTCTTGATGTTGTACTGGAACAGTAGATAGGATTAGGACGACTGATTAGCCAGTTATCAAGTATTGTATTAATGAGATCCCATAAAGGGGTAGAGTTAGCCCACGACACGCTCATCGCCATCAAACTGTGTTTACGGAGCATAGTTTGATGGTCAGCGTGGATGGTCTGGGTCAATAATGACTCGCTTGCATCACCCTTCCATCACGTATTCGTCCACCATCCGCATCCACCTAACGCTCCATTGACCCATCGATCCATCCGACGGTCCACCCACCCACCCACCCACCCACCCACCCATCCATCCAGCCAACGGTCCACCCACCCACCCACTCACTCGCTCGCCCGCCCGCCTCGTAATTTTTGCAGTTTACACCGGTGAGGAGTATTTCTTCCTCTCGTCAAGTTATTTAATTACACCTACGTCTTTTACGTAGGTGTAATTAAATGACTGACTGACTAGATTATTGGTTAATTGATTGGCTGGTTGATTGATTAATTAATTAATTTATTTATTAGTTTGTTGCAAGTTTGTTTGTTTGGTTGGTTGATTTGCTAGTTGGATGGTTGATTGATTGATTGATTGATTTATTGACTGTTTGATTGAGAGGTTGGTTGATTAATTGATCGGTTGGTTGATTGGTTGGTTGATTGGTTTGTAGATTGATTAGTTGGTTGGTTGATTGGTTGATTGACTGATTGATTGATTGATTGATTGATTGATTGATTGATTGATTGATTGATTGATTGATTGATTGATTGATTGATTGAAGTGTTGCATGAAATAATCCTCATAAAGTGGTACAGCTACCTGCATGACACATCACCTCTTTACAAACTACGATTATGGGGCAGAGTTTGATGGTTAGCATGGATGGCCTTTGGAAACACATCATCCATTCACCCACGCATCAATTCATCCATTCACCCATGCATCCATCCATCCATTCACCCACGTATCCATCCATCCATTCATCCACGCATCCATCCATTCACCCACGCATCCATCCATCCACACACCCACCCAGTCATCCACCCCCGCCCACCGGCTTGTCCGTCTGTCCGTCCGTCCGTCCGTCCGTCCGCCTATCCATCCATTCGTCATTCCATGGAATATATTAGCCTCTCTTTTGGAATGTGTGATAGTTAAAAGTAACACACGAAAGTACTTTGGTAATAATGGGGAGTGCTTCTTCGTCTTCCAAATGCCCCGCGTGATCTCATCAAGCCGAGGACTTACCAAGGGTATAGCGCAAAAATGAATAACGGAAAACATTAGACTGCAATGCTAAGTAAAATAGAGTAAACGTACGGGGTTAACCATTCACTCTGGGATTTCGGGTGGTTATAATCAAAATTTCCTGACGAGTGGGCTAACTGGGGATCAAATGGGGTCACTTCAGAAGTGGCCACAGAGACTCTGGTGGTG
Source organism: Ridgeia piscesae (assembly GCA_025642075.2). Taxonomy (NCBI): domain Eukaryota; kingdom Metazoa; phylum Annelida; class Polychaeta; order Sabellida; family Siboglinidae; genus Ridgeia; species Ridgeia piscesae. The sequence goes on from JAODUO010000387.1 coordinate 429,086, forward strand.
CAGGAGAAACCCCTGCCGCAACTACCTCGCATAGACTCGCTTCCGGGCTCTTAGCTTAGAATCTCTTTAACTTCATATGTGAAGCTAACGGTAGTGTCAGCTTAAAGATAAATTGGAAGCGAGTCTGTGTTTGGCAAGTGCCAAGTTTGAGCAGATAATACGGTTTCTCGCCATTGCACATGAGCTTCTATCTAAGCATTAGGAGGTAATTTTAAAATAACTAGATATTTAATAAATAACAGTTAATCATTTTATGTTATGTAATGTGCAAGTATTTAGATTTCATGATAATTGTTATATACATTTGTGTGTACGGTGGTGATATTACATCCCATTTGTATATGTATGAGTATAGTATAGCGACATTACGATGTGTGGTAACTGGAATCAAGGCAACAGCGAAGACGAGGAAGAGGATTTTGAAGATCGACGAAGTGTTTATGCAAATAGACAGATCGGCCAGTTCCATGTGTGCTCCTGTGAAAACGGCCCGATGACCAGTGAACACCTACTGCGACACTGTCCAGTACAGAATGACCATAGGCGACACACGTGGCTAGACGGCATCCACTGGATGATACAATGTATGATGATATCCAGGCATAGAGAAAGACAGCATTATTCACGAGGGCGACAGGCGTTCCCGTCTATAGTAACTGACAATAAAAAGATATGTACCACAAGATTAGCAGTAACTAGGAAACAGAGAAATAGATGTTTAATGACAGGGTTAATACGTACGTATAGAAACTAACACAATCCTCGTGTGCATCGGCTTGAGGCCGGGGGACCACTTACCATGGAGTGACCTTGATCTGTGTTTTTGGTTTTCCTGTCAACACAATCGGGGTAAATCGGTAGCATCATTCTTGATCTCTTACATAAAACTGAATCTTATCTGGTTAAAAAAAACTTAAGCAGTGTCGTGTTTCAGGAGAACAGCCTACGACGCGTCACCAGGATGGAGAACAGCTCGCTAGACCCGCTGGAAGATACACACGTCGAATAGAAGTGGTGGGAGCGACAGCCCACCGAAGTGCAGTGTGGCGATAACGGCGCCTTCGGTGTTGCACGGGGCACTGTCTGTGAACGAGGAAGGACGATCTCTAGTGATGACGCTTTCTTGGTGCACTAATAAAACAGACTCATCCGTAGTTCGCTACTATTATAATGAATTTCAATACACGGACTAGTCAGCGTAACGACTCTGAACTGTGTTTTACGTCATAAAAATTGGCGAACTCCTACTGGCATACGCGTTTTACATTAATTCTCGCGTTAGAAAAGCCGGTGTACAATTTCAGCACAACATGAAGTGCATTGTCATTTTACGCGTAGCTTGTTTGAATAAAACATTGTATAACTCAACTTTGTTGCAATGTGCAATGTACCTGAATCAGATCTAGACCTACATGAACTCGCAAAGCCGAAGCATACACCACGTCTAGAGTTATACAATTAACATGCACACAGCAATATCGTTGCAAAAGAACCCAATGTGCATGCCAAGAAGAAGTCAAAACGAAAGTCTCATGACCGGAAATTGAAGTATCGCCGATGTATTGAAAATGTTCTATCATTACTCATAACCCAGACCTCTATTCCCCTTACTATAAGCGTTAGGTGCGTATTAGTGTGCGTGCGTGCGTGCGTGCGTGCGTGCGTGCGTCCATGCATGTGGGCAAGCGTGCATATATGTGTGGCTTCGTTCGCACCCTATAAAGTCGAGGCCTGGAGACGTCTCAGAAGAGAATATGCAAATGTTGATTCGATTCCCCGTGGGTTGTTTCACATAGGGTAGTAGGCAGTTTAAGCTTTCGGGAAGCAACAAATCATGCTCACTGGCGTCGGAACTGCAGCCACCCATTCGAATTCCGTCGACGGATCATAGCACGGGTCGAAGGTTTCACTGCACGTTCAAAATTATTGAAGTTTACGAAAAACTTACAGTTCTTGCACCATCAAGGCCAAGAGCCTTGAAGGGGCGGGGCGCGTGCCCATACGGTCTGCGAGACACGCAATGCTATAGCGCAAACATTCTAAGGCCCCATGGTCATGACGCGAGTCCCCGCCATACTGCATATAATGACAGGGTTAATACGTATATAAACTAATGCAATCCTCGTGTGCATTGGCTTGAGGCCGGGGGACCACGTACCATGGAGTGACCTTGATCTGTGTTTTTGGTTTTCCTATCATACCAATCGGGGTAAATCGGTAGCATCATTCTTGATCTCTTACATAAAACTGAACCTTATCTGGTTAAAAAAAAACTTAAGCAGTGTCGTGTTTCAGGAGAACAGCCTACGACGCGTCACCAGGATGGAGAACAGCTCGCTAGACCCGCTGGAAGATACACACGTCGAATAGAAGTGGTGGGAGCGACAGCCCACCGAAATGCAGTGTGGCGATAACGGCGCCTTCGGTGTTGCACGGGACACTGTCTGTGAACGAGGAAGGGCGATCTCTAGTGATGACGCTTTCTTGGTGCACTAATAAAACAGACTCATCCGTAGTTCGCTACTATTATAATGAATTTCAATACACGGACTAGTCAGCGTAACGACTCTGAACTGTGTTTTACGTCATAAAAATTGGCGAACTCCTACTGGCATACGCGTTTTACATTAATTCTCGCGTTGGAAAAGCCGGTGTACAATTTCAGCACAACATGAAGTGCATTGTCATTTTACGCGTAGCTTGTTTGAATAAAACATTGTATAACTCAACTTTGTTGCAATGTGCAATGTACCTGAATCAGATCTAGACCTACATGAACTCGCAAAGCCGAAGCATACACCACGTCTAGAGTTATACAATTAACATGCACACAGCAATATCGTTGCAAAAGAACCCAATGTGCATGCCAAGAAGAAGTCAAAACGAAAGTCTCATGACCGGAAATTGAAGTATCGCCGATGTATTGAAAATGTTCTATCATTACTCATAACCCAGACCTCTATTCCCCTTACTATAAGCGTTAGGTGCGTATTAGTGTGCGTGCGTGCGTGCGTGCGTGCGTGCGTGCGTGCGTCCATGCATGTGGGCAAGCGTGCATATATGTGTGGCTTCGTTCGCACCTTATAAAGTCGAGGCCTGGAGACGTCTCATGGAAGAGAAATATGCAAATGTTGATTCGATTCCCCGTGGGTTGTTTCACATAGGGTAGTAGGCAGCCTAATTAAGCTTTCGGGAAGCAACAAATCATGCTCACTGGCGTCGGAACTGCAGCCACCCATTCGAATTCCGTCGACGGATCATAGCACGGGTCGAAGGTTTCACTGCACGTTCAAAATTATTGAAGTTCACGAAAAACTTACAGTTCTTGCACCATCAAGGCCAAGAGCCTTGAAGGGGCGGGGCGCGTGCCCATACGGTCTGCGAGACACGCAATGCTATAGCGCAAACATTCTAAGGCCCCATGGTCATGACGCGAGTCCCCGCCATACTGTCGTTGTTTTCTTTCTCCAGATTGCTTATGAAATTCTTTCCATTTATTTTCCTGCTCTGTCAAGAGTAATATTTGCTTTTTTGTTATTTCTATTGCTCTCGCCATCTTATCGTAGATCCTTCATAACAGTGGGAGAATAGTCAAGCAACGATTGATCACCGTGGAAGGAGCGTGTGCATGCGTGCTAGTGGCGACGCGTAGTGCATTTGCATGTATTCAAACGGTTAAGTCCACCTGGTGGACAAATAATAACCAGCGATATGCACAGATTTGTGGGTAATCAAAGCGGCAGAAATGGCGACCGTGATGAGTAAGCGTGCGAATTGCGGCGAGATGTCTGGTAAAAGGGAGCTTTGTCAGGAGTACGGTGACAAATGCGAGCGCAGCTGCCGCAACCAAGCTTGTTCACATCACACAAATCCATCATAACAGACGATTTCATTCATTAACGATGCACAACAAGGTATGTAGCGTGACCTTGGCACCGGTAATGAAAAGCAAGGAAGGCCAAGCAACGGACGTCCCTGGCTAGGCCTAGTGTCTAGTCGTAGTTCTAGTGTTTATGACAATGTAGAGTGAATCGTAATATGCCGAGCTAAGACAACTGAGAACTGTTGGTAACAGTCTGAGTGTGAGCAAACCATGTGTGCAGAATATTGGTATATTAACTAAGTAAAATAACTCGAATAAATACGTGCGATAAACGATCGCTGTCTGTGGCCTGGGCTGAGGCTGTCAGTGTGTACTGTCGTTTGTTAAAATGCTCGGATATTCTGATATTGTATTGACGTGACGTGGTATGTATGGAACAGTTTTGGGTACTATATACGATAATACGACACTCGCTCTTCTCTGCTAGTTTGTGTCCAACTAATTTGAAATCATGGCAGTTATTCAGAGACTTCAGTGCTTTTTTACAGTTTAGGCATCATGTCAGCTTTGGGGCCCACAATTTATGCAGACCAGTCTACTATTATAAAATATGGGTCTAGTAGTTAGGGTTCGCACTGTGTTAATGACCTATGGTTGATTGATTACCCTGCAGGCTGGGATTCTGTAGCATACTGCATTATGCAATACACACACCCTAATCCTAACACAAACCCCTATTTTATAATAGTAAACTGGTCTAGATAAGCTGTGGGCCCCAAAGCTGACATCATCCCAAAAACATAAAAACAGCCACTCCTCAAATTTCACATCATACATTTACTATACCTATATGTCCTATTACAATTTACAACCGCACACTTGTCGCATGATAACAAATAAAATAATTAGTTTCAGTGGAAACCTTGGGTAGATGGCACTACTTTACAGTTGCTGGAGTGTTTTTCTTATGAGGTTTTGTGTTAATTTTAGTACTTTTGACAAGATTGACATCAGGTGTTTACATTTGTGTGAGTGTGGCACTGAGCGTATGGTTCTATTGCTTGTGGAACTGGGTGTATGGTCTTAGTTGTGGCCCTGGGTGTGTAATTCTAATTGTGTAAGTGTGGTGTCAGCATATGGTTCTACTTGTGTATCTGTTATCAGAGACCGAATGTGGCACCGGGCGTGTGGTTCTACTTGTGTATCTGTTGTCAGGGACCGAGTGTGGCACCGGGCATGTGGTTCTACTTGTGAATCTGTTATCAGAGACCGAGTGTGGCACCGGGCGTGTGGTTCTACTTGTGTGTCTGTTGTCAGAGACCGAGTGTGGCACCGGGCGTGTGGTTCTACTTGTGTATCTGTTGTCAGAGACAGAGTGTGGCACCGGGCGTGTGGTTCTACTTGTGTGTCTGTTGTCAGAGACCGAGTGTGGCACCGGGCGTGTGGTTCTACTTGTGTATCTGTTGTCAGAGACCGAGTGTGGCACCGGGCGTGTGGTTCTACTTGTGTATCTGTTGTCAGAGACCGAGTGTGGCACCGGGCGTGTGGTTCTACTTGTGTATCTGTTGTCAGAGACCAAGTGTGGCACCGGGAGTGTGGTTCTACTTGTGTATCTGTTGTCAGAGACCGAGTGTGGCACCGGACGTGTGGTTCTACTTGTGTATCTGTTGTCAGAGACCAAGTGTGGCACCGGGCGTGTGGTTCTACTTGTGTGTCTGTTGTCAGAGACCGACTGTGGCGCTGGGCGTGCGGTTCTACAGCCATCCACCAGTGTCCCTGGAGAGTATCAAAGAACGCGTTCTCTTTGTGCTCAATCACTACGATAAGGTTGACCCAGAAAAGGTGAGTTTGAGTCATTTTCTAGTTCTGTAAATTAATCAGCAAAGTTCTGGTTTATTAGTCGATTATTAAAGTTATTAGTTGTTTCAAATGTCATACTTTATAATAATATGTTTAAAAAATGTTATTGTAATGTAGAAAGTATGACTGAAGTAATTGTTAGAAACTTACAAGCAGGCACTTAAATGCTGGGTCAATTTTTTCCCATCGAGTACGATTATATTACAATATAATCATGATATCTGACACTGTCGCTAAGTTCACTAACATCATCATTGTGTTCAGCGTAAACATCCAATAAAGGTTCTTCACTAAACCTGTTAAATAATCTGTCACAAACTTATGGTGGTAAATCACCCCAAAAATTGCCATAGACTTATTGAGCAATAATAAACGATGATCATTCCTGAATAGCTAATTGATTCGCCTTGATAACCATACATAGCAAGTGGCTCCACATAGAAGGTCATTATGAGTAAAAAGAATATAAATAATGGATGTTTGCAGTGCAAAAAATTAGGACAGTCATACTGAAGCATCACATAAATTGCACATAGAAATTGGCAAGTCATACTGAAATATTTAATGATTTGTAACTAGAGCATGTTCAATGTTTGCATCATTTCTTCATACTGTTCAGAGCTTGGTATTGTTGTTTTGTTTGTAGCTGGTAGTCGACTCCCACTTTATGAATGACCTCGGCCTAGACAGTCTGGATCAAGTAGAAGTCATCATGGCCATGGAGGATGAATTTGGTGAGTTACATGTAAAGGATGGCGATAAAGTCATTAAACCAAAATATTACATGAAGCTGATCTCTAAACTCACCTCTACCACTTTCCGTGTTGTGTACAACTAAAACATTTTTACCTATGGATATCTGTTAAATGTCTTCACCCAGTTGTCTTAAATAAACATAGCATCCACGTGGAGTTGGCACCACTGCTGCAAAATGAACTGCATGTTCGTGCTATGCTGTACATAAATAGTTTTAGATAATCTGTAACTGAATCAGAAGTTAAAAAATTTGTTTTATTTTACCAGTGTATTTTACCAGAATTACCATTGTTGGCAAAAGTGTAGTGTTATGTCAAGTACCAAGGTCAAGTCATCTGTTTTGTATTGATACAAGCCAACGTTACACCCGTTGTGTTTGCAGGTTTTGAAATACCAGATTCAGACGCAGAGAAATTAATGCGACCAGCCGATATAATACAGTACGTGGCTGACAAGGAGGACATATACGAGTGACGTCTCCTGCTGCTGTACACAACACCAAGTGTTGACTTATACACCACATAGATGAACTGTTTGTGGACTAGACAGTCGTAGGTTACCATTGTGTCGTGTGCTGATAGCGCAACAGAGTCGATAAGCCACTGTTGCATCCAGCTGATACGCTTCAAGCTGGGTCAGATCCCTACAATTTTGTTTTAAAAATAGTCAAGTTGTTCCACCTGAACTGGTGCTTGAGTCCTTGGTTATAAACAGGGATTCAGAAGCTACAGACTTGTGTTATCCTGCACTACGTTGCATGGTGGCAGGTGAAAATGGCTGTCATATTAAAGCTTCTCACAACTACCCAAGTATTGTCACTTTCACTAAACAGAAGCTGTATCTTTTCACATGTGCAATGCTCATTGTCATCAGCTGTTTCTTAGTACATAAGCTCTGCCTAAACGAGACATTTGAGCAAATGTCAAATATGTTTTGTACTTTAAAAACTGACCGTGCAGTGTTTATGTTATTAATGGGATAACCAACCATAGGAAATTGAAAGTCCTACGGACCACCAACTAAAAACTATCATCGGTGCATTTCTATAAAACTAAAATTGACCCATATATCCATTGGTTTTGATTGTAATTTTATTTATGTATATGTAACCTAGCAGGTCATTGGAGTGGTTTGTTGTTTTTTTTAAAGTTATGGGGTTGGGACCTAAGGTGTCACAATTTTACAATAGCACTCCGTTTTGCATAAATAAGTATGTATTTTGTGGGCAATGTATTGGGATGGTTTGTAGATTTGTATTTTTTGAAATTTATCTGGTGGTGGAGGACATTGGAATTCACAATTTCAGAACAGTTTAGGTGACTGCCTTTTCTAAAGGGCAATGCTGGGTTACTCCAATGACAATGCAAGTTTTCCCTACAATGTCAATTTCCATGAACAAGACATAATATAAAGGCAACACTTTATTGATAGAACATTACAAATATACAAGTTTCTATGTACAAAGTTAGACATGGACACACATGCTTACAACCTTCGTCAGATTCACTCTCTTGAAGCGCTTCACACCAAATTGTGCAACAATCACTGCTGATTACAACACAATACCAGTTACTATTACAACGTCCCTCAAAGTTCACTCTTCAGTGCCCCACAACAGCTGCAACAATTACCACAGAAGGTACTGCACAGTACAACAGTACTAGTCGCTATTACAAGACCGTTTACATTTCCCTAGGAACTCCATCGTGTGGAATAACCTGGTATCCTCATGATGAAAACAATCTAGATTCATACTTATGTCTTGGTTAATATTCAAGATTGTTCTGATGTGGGATTAATGGTGGATAATATCAAATAGAGGATTTGAGTGCAATGATGTATACTAGTAATTAATATGATGGTTTGTTCCTAACATGTAATAATAATGCCCTGAATCATCTTTTTGGGGATACATAATGTTTGTTAGACACATTTGAGTCATCTGGATATATGTCTATCTGATATAATCTGTGGCAGAATCACAGTCGACATACAGTTGCTTGGAACTGATTGCTCATGCAGCGTTACAACAAGAATGTGTTTGCACACAGACATCAACGTGAACACAGTGGTTAAGAATACGTGTGGCTGCAAGTGAAACACGCACAGTGTTTGTCACACACAGTCTGCCATTTGTGCCTGTGTTGTGTTAAGAGACTTATCCAGTCTCTCGCCAGTGACGTGGCGTGATTGAGACAAGACCACGTGACACTGTCGTCTCGGATGTGATGGTGCTGCTGCAGGTGGACGTCATCGGAACTCGTAGACGCCGACGCTGCGTTCAGGGACATGAGTGAGGTTGAGGGACTGGAACCTGACCAGAGACAGACAGAAAGTAGCTCAATAACACGACCAACTAAGCTCGACTCACCAATTTGCTACATGATTGGATTTTCATATAAATTATTTCCCAGCCAAAATAAAGTCAGATCTTGTTTAACCAAACCTTGTTTAACACTTAACAAACTAGCTAATGGTTACTATGATCAGAGATACTATCACAGTATTAAAATATATCCGATAAAAAGTTATTGCTCATTGTTTTGATACAGTGTATAGACTTAAAACAATCACAACTTATTGTAGACAAGAAAACACTTCGATCGAGATGTTTTGGCATCTATTGATCTTCACTATGGCATTCAATATGGTGTACAAAAGTACCTGACTTTGTTGTGGTATTAATCTGTTTTACACTAGCAACCAGTGCTGGAAAAAGGATTTTTATGTAATGAGGCTCCTCGGTAAATGTGCTGAGGAAGAGAGAGACCCACCACTCTGAGCTCCTGTGGTAGTAGTAGCCCTCTATTGTGGCTGTTGACTTCTGGAAGCAGATGTAGTAGAAGCCGGCAAAGGATGCACCACTGATGTCTTTGATGGTGTGGTCAGGCACCAGGAAGTGTTCCTGGAACAGTTGCCACCATCAACATATACTTATACGTTCCATATACAGTCAATGATTGTTCTACAGTATTAGCTGTATACACACTACACAGATGAGATGTGTACATGTAACATGGGATATTTACAGGAATGTCAATTCAAACACTGGTCCATAGTATGTCCGTCCGTGGATTCGCGAGCTTTCTGGATATACATCATGCACATAACTGGGTAGATAAGTAAGTAATCGGTTTATTTTCAACCACAACAGTTAAGCATTATGCAGTCCCTTATGATAGCTACATTTTCAACATATAAACAAGTAACCATGAGTGTTGGTACATAAAATTATGTGAGGATGCTGACTCCTTGATTATTGGGATCCATATTAATGAGATTCCATGTAATTTTAAACATGTATAAAGTATAATTTAATTAACTTTGAGCAATCCCAAGGACTGGAGACTGTGGTTATAATAAGTTACCTTTGACCTTTTTAAGAATACACGTATACCACCAGTTAACAGGTTACAAATTAGCTAGATCAGAGAGGACATGGTCACCCATGAATCCATCATCAATATCATCAGACACACGCTAATAATAGTTTGACATGTTTACCCTACAACAACTTTGTCAGTCAAACATTCAAGCTAGATGTCCAAGAACATCAGAAAAAAGGACAGCCATAGATTAGAGTGGAGAGACCACGTCAGGAGAACTAAGTGTGAGATGTCAGCTGTTGATACCAAAGCACCAATCGGTAAGTAGAGTTGGTCTAGTGATGATGTGACATGCATGACAAAGCCTCAATGACATTGTGACAGAAATTGACAGGAGCCACTAACCTTCCACCTCATGAAAACAAAGTCTGTGTCTGTCAGGTCATTGTAGTCAAAGTCATCTGTGTTGAAGCGCTTCGCAAACTGATAGTTGAATGAAAGGAACTTCCCCTGTGAGAAACGATAATTTATAATGTGATCACAACAACATGCATACCAAATCAATTGTTTAGTTGATTTATTGTAATGACCACATTGGAACATTTCAATAAAGTATAGCTGTCAAATATCTTGACAAATTTAAATACACATACTGCTGTGTGATGCTAACAGTTCCTTGCAGAAACTTGGAAATTGTCTTGATTAAATTTTTCAATCGACGAATGAGAGTAAATTAAAGCTAAATGCAAATAAACCAGAGTTTCTTGTTATTGGTGCATAGAGGCAGCATGACAAAATTAAATTTAGGAATAATTTTGGATGATAACTTAAATTTCAGATAGCACATTTCTCAGATTTGTCAAACGTGTTACATGTATTGTTATATTCATGATTTACAGCATATTCATCAGTATTTGCCTCTTTCTGTTCCAAAATATATTCCAACTGCACTAGTCAATAGTTAAGGTGCTTGTCTGCCATTACCCGTGCGACCAAAGAGTACCCTATAAAAGCAGCATTATGCAGGTTGTCTGAATTTCTGTAAGCACATATGTAGTGTGGAGTGAGTAGAAATTATGTTTTTGTGCAGTGTGGCATCAGAGCTGTCAAATTATGACAGCTGTCAGTCGGTGCATTTCTGCGTATTAATACAGTTGTCATTTTGCTTGGTGATGTAATCAGGGGCAATCCATGGTTGGTTCAAGCAGAAATGGAGGGGTGTAAGGTTTGAAAGAAGTTTGTGGGAGCCTGAGTTATTAGAAGTTCACCAAAAAATTCCCAGAACTTCTGTCTATGGAGGGTAAATATGCTGTGAAATTATCAATAACAGAGCTCATCAAGATTAGTAGGAAATGAAGGAAACGTTATAATGGTCACCTATGGAAAATGCAAATGTGGTCTGACTCCAGTACTGGTAGACTAAACTCTTGTTATTCCTTTTTTCAAAATAACAAAGTTACAACATGCTCAAAATTGCTTAGCAAGAGTTGTGACCAGGTCTACACATTTTAGTCATTCTATACTGCTTCTAAAGTCTCTGTGTTGGTTTCCTGTCTGATATTGTATCATCTTTAAGATTTATAGTCCATACCATGCATTACTTTCCAGATACTTTCCTGAAAGCAACTATCATATTTACATTCTCAGATAACAAAATATTCTGAAATTCTGTGATATATTGCTAAACTCACCCAGTGTTTGCGATCAACATCTTCATCTGCGTCCCACTTGCGTGTCAGGAATGGGTGTTGCTTGCTGATGATCTCACCATCAAAAAATGTTGTCAGTGTTGGATATTCCTCAGTGAGGCCGGCGATCTTGAGGTAGCCACACAGGTAGGCATTGTTGGTGTCCACATGCTGCAGCAGACACATGTGTCATACACACCATTTATATACAAACATTTATGTGTGAATTATCAGTGTTTATTTAAATAATCAGTGTATGTGAATGCATATCTGTGTGAATGTGTGTCTCAGTGCATATATATGTGTCTAACTGTATGAAACTATATGCTGTGTGTGTGTTTATATATGTATGAGATAGTGTGCATAAAAATATTTTGTAGTGTCCAACTTCACTGTTTCGAAGATGACTCAGTCAATACTCAGAGAGAATGGAAGATAAAAAACATGTTATATCATGCATATTTAACTATGCATCCAAAGCAAAGGCATAAGCTTAAGGCATTGTCAACAGAAACTAGTTATGTGATGACATTGATTTACAGGTGGCTGCAATACTCAGGGCTGGATGGAGGGATCTGGAGACAAAGAACTGGGTAGATCATATGTGAACACAGGTCTTTTAAATTGAAAGAATAAATGTATGAATATCTTCATTAACTGACGTGTGGACGAGTACCCACACCCCTCCCCACAGACCAACAAATGATGTTCGTTCTTGTAAACGTTCACTAGTAGAGTCTAGACGTAATTATTGGGGGATATGATTGGTAACTGCCAAGTAGAGTGTCACTATCACATTAAATTACAGTCATTGCTTAAAGCACACAATGCTGCCTGACATATTAGTTAAAAGTCCTGCTTAACAGCTTAGGCTCTGATCTATCAGCGTCTTGGGTCGTGACTGTCAGTGTCGTTGACAGTTGCAGTGACTCCGAGTCAGTGACGTTACCTGCAAAATTACTTCAACATCGTAGCAATTTCCTTTACTCTTTTGACTGCCTCGGAACTTTGAACCACTGTATAACAGAGAGGTTGCAACTCCCGCCTGAACAGAATTTGCCGGCGGTGGCGGATCAAGTTCGAGTCGTACCGGCATTTGAAAATTAAGGAAACTACGTCGAGAAAACGCAACTTCCTCAAACCAAAATACGCCAAGGGAAATTCCTTCGATTCTCGGTACAACTGCAGTTTTGTTACACATTATTTCATTTGTCAGAAATTATCGGTTTTGCTACCGAGATTATTTTCTGTCCTATAAACCGCCAATGAAAAAGTGCGTCTGTGAAGCTTGTTTGGCAGACGCCGAAGGACGCACGTGAAAATGTTGGGACGAATATGTTTGGGGTGTAAAGCTCTGTCAGCACAATACTCATGCAAGAATGTCCAGTCGTGGATAGCAGTCAGATATTTTCATGGCAAGAGTTAGTATAGTATTTCGTAAACATACCATAATACGAATATTTATGAATGTCATTAAAAAAAAAACTTGTTCTGGGCGATAATTCACAATGTTTCTCTTAGCCTAGGAGATCTACGGTGTCCTCGATTGGGGGACGCTTACGGTAGCCTAAATTGGTCTGACTAGAATATCCGAACACTGGTTGCCTCTTCCCTTTTCCATTTGAATTTGTGTTTTTTTCCATTTCAACTTTCTGTCTTCGGCACTTATGTAGAATTCGGACTCACCTAAATTTTGCCATTGACTTTGTAACTATCTTTGCCAACATTTTATACTTGATTTTGTTAATTCGTTTAACATCATATTGCGCATATTTATGTTTTATAAGCAACACGTCTTAGCAGATTTTTGAGGTCGTAAAGACAGCGCGGTCTGCATAAACCTACACGGACACAACCTGCAAAACGTCAACACAGCAAAATACCTTGGCATAAACATACAGGACAACCTGAATTGGGGACTCCACATAGACACCATCACCAAAAAAGTGAACAAGACACTTGGCTTCCTCAGAAGAAACCTAAAAATCGGAAACAAGAAAACCAAAGAAATAGCATATAAAGCTTTTGTCCGCCCAATCCTGGAGTACTCGGCCACTGTCTGGGACCCACGCTCTGCAAACGATATAAAAACAATAAATTTCATGACCGCCTCGTCACCATTGATTCTGATGCTTGCTGCCCACCTGTAGCCATGACAGACCACCTCTCCCCTTCCCCTTCCCCCTCCCCTTTGTTTCTTATGACTACTACCCTCCTCTACTATGCCACACACCCTTTCACTACATTTCAGAAGTGTCTACTGCAATCTCCACAAATCAGCATAATCATCACAACACTGTTGTTGGCTGATCAGAAGAAGATATAAACTGTTTATCGCTCATTCCATGTGCACAGCACAGTGACACATGTGCCAGTGCGCTTGCAACTGGCACACATCGGGGCGCTATTTGGGGCTCAAAATACAATATTTGTGAAACATAAATATACCTAGGAATGCTGATTGATCATGTTTGTGTGAGGTATCCAATATAGGCAAATATACAGATATAATGGTAAAATTGAGGTGGGTCCAAATTCTACATAAGTGCCCCGTCTTAATTTTGCTTGTGTCTTGCATCTCAAATTGTCAACTTTGAGTTTGAGGACTAAGGCTAGAAGACCAATTCAAGATGTGGAAATTGGAATGTACTCTATATTAGTAACTTACAGACTTACTCAGTTACTGACCATTATGTCCACCAGCGTTTACAGCAGCAATGAATGTATTCCCCATGATTGGTTTGTCCAGGTTGTCATAGTTAGGGGCTTTACCATTCTTCAATGACATGATGGCTCAGATGGATAACAGCTCTAAACAGTGACAACCAAAACGGCAACACGCTAAAACAGCAACACTCCAAAATGGTGACATACTTTTTAACAATTTGTCACCAGACCTCATGCTGATTGTAAAAACAACACTCTCTGCCAGAGCTTCCCAACCACTGGCACTGATGTTAATTGCATTTGCTCTGGTGCAAGATACAGTGTTATGACTCCTACTTCCCAGTGTGCGACCATCTGAGAATTAAAAAATCTGTTTACAGAGACAACAAGTGATTACATTGTTACTAGCCATTGAGGAAGCTCCTTTGAAGTAAATACAGGCCTATGAAAGGCTGGGCAGCCGGTTTCATGCATTTATAGTTGTCGGCATTATGCATGGTTCTACACAAAAAACATGTTTTAATAATTTTAGCACTATTGAATATTAACTATGTGGCTACATTTATTCATTCGATGCTATCAGTTATGTTCTGATAGCTTAGTGAAATGTTTATACACCAGGTATATAATTTCAATGTTTTTTTAAAACAAAATTAGCATAATTACCATTAGTCCTATGAAAATACACACTATGTGATGTCTATGTCATAGAACTTTATCAATGCATTAATTACTATAAACCATCTTTCAATGATTCATTTATGATCATTATTAGCAAAGTTACATTAAAACGTTTCCTAATTGCCTGCGCTGCGGCAATAGCCTTCAATTTGTCGCCATTTTAGTGTGTCACTGTTTTGTATTTGTCGCCATTTTGACCTTCTCTGTAGTAGGGATATCCACATTGATATGATAATGTCACTCAGACCATGTGTACAGTGGAACTCGAATGTGACAAACCGTCTGAGACATTGGTATGGTGCAGCCACATCTATAATTCGTGGTCAGGTATTGAACGATGTTACAATAGGCTGCAATAAACACTGGCAATAATCCATGTATGTGTTGCATCCTTTTATAATGCTTTATTACCTATTGGTATGCTGATATCATACTTTTTATTTTTCAGGTCTGAAGAGATTTTACAAAAATGTGTCAATATCACAAACACAAGGTTAGTTAATTTATTTTCAAACAATATGAGCTGCTTATATAGAAATATTTAAAACAAAAATTTATAATTTAGATATGTGTAAATATCTATATATATATATATAATAATTATATTAAAAAATTGTTTACTGAATTAAAATTGTATGTTTTCAGTTCTTATTAAAATGGAATGTTGCATATACACTATATGCCAACACCTGAGATGTATTGGCAAATCCTTCCCACAAATGTTTGAGAAGCCTTACTTTGACTGTAGAAGGCTTTGAGGTGAATCTGGACCAGAAGAAGCTGAAGACTCCAAGTGGGGTGGTGTTCCGTGTACCTACAGAACCTCTGGCTCTAATGGTCGCCACGGAGTGGGACGCTCAACACGAAACCATCAACAGAAGTATCATGCACTTGGTAAGTCACACCTCGCCCATCTCACTACAGCACACTGTGGTCAGTTGGTACTGTGGCCAGTGTCTGGTGATCAGTCAGCGGAAGATAGTATGCAACAGATACATATGTAGATTGCAGTGGCTCAGGGGTAGAGCTTCTTGACTAAGAGAACCCGGGTTCAAATCCTGTGCTGCCATGTGAAACCATCGGCAGGTTTTTTCATTCTACATTGCTCCAGCTCAATCAGCTGTGTGAATGCTATATAAGAACTTATCTTTTTTTCACATTTTTGTAACTCCAGATAATTGCCAGATTGATTATTTTGTTAGCGATAAACACTGGGGGTTTACTGCGCTAGCCAAAAGACATTGTTGGACTTTTTAGGATATCATCCATTTCTACTGAACCTGTTCAAATAATACAAACTTGCATGCTACATAAGAGCAACACCAGTTGCATGTGTTGATATCAAGTCAGACATCTAGGTGTCGTAGGCGATCACCATTCTTTTGACTTTTATCGTGGCTAAAGACAGTTGACTGTGAATATCATATTATGCGATGTTAAGGAGGTTTATGTGACATCATGTCCAAAGTTGATAATAAAATGAAAACCAAAAAAATTAGAAAAGAGCTGCCATGTTAATATGTTATGCACGAAGGCACAATGAATATACATGTGAAAAGTATATTAACGGTGGTGGCAGGACCTATATTATGATATATAACATGTTTTAAAGTGTTTATTCACTGCTGTAAACATCTGCTTTTCGTGTGTGCTTCATTTCTGTGAAATGCCTAATGGGTATGTACATCTTAGGCAAAGTGCATCCGTTATGGATAATGCAGTAACTTCCTGTAGTCACAGTTGGTTGTTGTTTGTCTGCAGACATCTCTGTGTAACACAGTCATTGACAACCCCACACACAGAAGTGAGGACGCAATCATCAGTGGAATACTGGAGTTTCTTGACACAGACACCATCTGGTGAATACTTGACTTTCTTAACAACTGTAACCTTGTATTTAGAAAACTAAGACCAGTTTCATTAAAAGGAATGAGTAAGATTAGCCAACTGTACTGGTGAGAACTACTGCTGTGGTTTGTTTATGTGCTCAGGTGAGGTATGAGTGACAACTCACTGGAGCTTCTATCAAGTTGTTGTTTGTTTTGTTCTCATCTTCAATAATTTGTGATATTTAGCAATTCACTTGTTTTGTGGCAGCCCTGTGAATTGCGTAATTTCTCCACAGATCAACATTAGTATGCCACTGCGTTAGTGGGCGGCTGGTGGACAGACCACACTTGACTCTGTTTACATTCGTTGTGTTCCGGTATTCATTGAAACACTAAGTAGTAATGTCTAGTAAATTATAGTGCTTCTTGATGCAGATTCCATCTTGTAGTTGCTGTAGCATCTCTAAATGCCAATGATTAAGCCACCTTTGGTATTTGGGTAGGATGCTTCATAAAACTACCAAAGAATAGCATTTTGTATTCATTTGGAATAGGAAACTAGTTTAGGTTTTTGTATAGTTGCAGTGGCAAGACATATTTAAATGTGTGTTATTGAACTGCGTAAAAATATAGTTTTATGTTACTTTATGAGTAAGTCAGTTAGTTAATGAAAATAGGTTTGATCAAACAAGATATGAGAGTGTTTAAGAGTGCATTTAAATTCTTACTGGTCAGAAAAAATATGTGGAAAACAGTGATTAAAAGGGAGTTGCAGATATAGCTTTCTGTTGCGTTTCATATCAGTAAGTCAACCCAGAATGTAGCAATTCAGTTGTCATGATTGTCATGTGACTGTTGTAGTTATCATTCAGACATACCCACAGAGTTGGCTGACCTTCAGAAGCGAGAGTGGGTCCCCCTCATTGACTGGGTGGCTGAGAGGTGTGTAACACTGTTTACATCAACCCTTCATGGTGACACTGTGTTTACATTAACCTTCCGTGGTAACACTGTTTACATCAACCCTTCATGGTGACACTGTTTACATTAACCTTCATGGTGACACTGTGTTTACATCAACCCTTCATGGTGACACTGTTTACATCAACCCTTCATGGTGACACTGTGTTTACATTAACGCTTCATGGTGACACTCTGTTTACATCAACCCTTCATGGTGACACTGTTTACATCAACCCTTCATGGTGACACTGTGTTTACATTAACGCTTCATGGTGACACTGTGTTTACATTACCCTTCATGGTGACACTGTGTTTACATCAACCCTTCATGGTGACACTTAGTTTACATCTACCCTTCACGGTGACACTATGTTTACGTAATTTATTCTTACACTAGGTTAACATCAACGCTTTATAGTGACATTATGGTTATACTGTCAACTCAATCTGATGAAATTATGTGAAGATCAACATTTTATGGACACCTTACGTAACTACTATCCTTCATTAATTACAATTTATAATGACAGATTGACATTGTCATCAACTGTGGTAATGCAAAACAATAATTACTTGAACATTTATGTTATGTTATGCAACACCATGTGATGTCACATAATTGGACCAACATAATTTGTGCTTGGTGAACCTCGTGAGACTAATTTACATGTTCAGTGTGTACCTAGAGTACTACCTTCAACAACTCATTCAACTTGTCCCTGGCTGCAGGTATGGTGTGAGGATACAGCCAACCACTGGCCTCGGAGTACCACACGTTCCTGAGGAAACAAAGAATGTCTTCAGACAACACATGCAGTCTTACAATAACTGGGCTCTGACAGGTGGGTGTCATCAATGTCTCTGGCAGTCTTACAACAATTGGTCTCTAACAGGTGGGTGTCATCAATGTCTCTGACAGTCTTACAATAACTAGGCTGTGACAGGTGGGTGTCATCAATGTCTCTGGAAAAAGGTTAATTTACAAAAACCCCCTGGGCTTTCTAACCCAATTGGGGGGGGGTTCATCAATTTTTATTTTTGGGCCAAATTTTCTAACCAATTAACCAGGTTTCGGGGGGAAAAGGGGTTTGGGTTTTGGGTTCATCAATTTTCTTTTTTGGGCCAAATTTTCTTTTACAAAAAAAACCAGGCTCTGACAGGTGGGTGTCATCAATGTCTCTGGCAGTCTTACAACAACCAGGCTCTGACAGTCTAATATTTTCCAAGTTGTGTAATTTAAACAAGAAGGGTGTGTTGTTAACATGTTTTATTGCCATTAAGTGTCACCCGTTATTTGACTGACCTTACTTCAGTGGGATTTGATGTCCTGATCTACCACAAACTACCACTAACCAGCTAAAAGAATTTTAGTAGTTCCTTTATTCAAAACATTGGCAGCATTATATATATATATATATATTATACAAATAATATATATATATATATATATATATATATATATATTAGCAAAATACAATTACTTGCCTTCTAAGTGTATACTGCTATCAGATAATAAAATTATATGTAAGAGCTATGAAAACTTTAAATAGCTGGCTGGTAAGCTAAATAATGTGCATTTTCATTATGATATTATGTATTTTGGGTCCTGGCAACATACATAAAACAAAATGTTCGTTACTGCAGTACTTATTATTTAAACCTCTGTGTGTGTTCCAGGTTACCAGAACTGTGTAGAATGCGTAAAGTCTCTCATCATAACATCAGCATTGATTGACCGGCATCTGACCGTGGAGGCAGCCGTTGACCTGTCTAGACTCGAACAACGGTTTCAGGTGAGTGACTTTACTCTCTCCATTTCTTTCTTCTCAATGTTGAGCCCTCAAGTCTCATATGTGTTTTCTAGTTATGTGAAAGACAGTTGTGTTACAAACAGAGGTGTGTAGTGATACAGGTATGTGTTGTGTTACTGAAACATGTATTCTGTTACAGATGAGTTGTGTTACCGACAGAGTTGTGTTGTGTTACAGGCCCAATATGTATTGTGCTGTTACAGACAAGTGTGTTCTGTTACACATGTAGATGTTTGCACACCTTTGTTATATTGCTCACAGGTAGATGTGTTGTTGAGCAGATATGTTGTCAATGTTATGTTATGTTATAGACGACTGTGGTGTGCTGTTTTACAGAGATTGGTGTGTTGCATCTTCAGAGAATGGTGTGTTGTGTTACAGACAGTACCATGTAATGTTACATGCAGTGATGTGTTGTGTTACAGACAGTGGTGTGTAATGTTATTTGCAGTGATGTGTTGTGTTACAGACAGTGGTGTGTAATGTTAAGTGCAGTGATGTGTTGTGTTACGTGCAGTGATGTGTAATGTTACATGCAGTGATGTGTTGTGTTACAAACAGTGGTGTGTAATGTTACGTGCAGTGATGTGTTGTGTTACAGACAGTGGTGTGTAATGTTACGTGCAGTGATGTGTTGTATTACAGACAGTGGTGTGTAATGTTACGTGCAGTGATGTGTTGTGTTACAGACAGTGGTCTGTTGTACTGTTATAAACTATGATGTGTTGTGTTACAGACAGTACTTTGTAATGTTACATGCAATGATGTGTTGTGTTACAGACAGTGATGTGTTGTAATGTTACGTACAATGATGTGTTGTGTTACAGATAGTGATGTGTTGTAATGTTACGTGCGATGATGTGTTGTGTTACGTACAATGGTGTGTTGTGTTACAGACTGTGGTGAGTTGTACTGTTACAAACTGTGATGTGTTACAGGCAGTGGTGAGTTGTACTGTTTCAAACTGTGATATGTTGTGTTACAGACAGTGGTGAGTTGTACTGTTGCACACTGTGATGTGATGTGTTACAGACAGTGGTGTGTTGTACTGTTTCAAACTGTGATGTGTTGTGTTACAGACAGTGGTGAGTTGTACTTTTACAAACTGTGATGTGATGTGTTACAGACAGTGGTGTGTTGTACTGTTTCAAACTGTGATGTGATGTGTTACAGACAGTGGTGTGTTGTACTGTTTCAAACTGTGATGTGTTGTGTTACAGACAGTGGTGAGTTGTACTGTTTCAAACTGTGATGTGATGTGTTACAGACAGTGGTGTGTTGTACTGTTACAAACTGTGATGTGATGTGTTACAGACAGTGGTGTGTTGTACTGTTACAAACTGTGATGTGATGTGTTACAGACAGTGGTGTGTATGTAACTGGGTGTGATTTACAGACAGTGGTGAGTTGTACTGTTTCAAACTGTGATGTGTTGTGTTACAGACAGTGGTGAGTTGTACTTTTACAAACTGTGATGTGATGTGTTACAGACAGTGGTGTGTTGTACTGTTACAAACTGTGATGTGATGTGTTACAGACAGTGGTGAGTTGTACTGTTACAAACTGTGATGTGTTGTGTTACAGACAGTGGTGAGTTGTACTGTTACAAACTGTGATGTGTTGTGTTACAGACAGTGGTGTGTTGTACTGTTACAAACTGTGATGTGTTGTGTTACAGACAGTGGTGTGTTGTACTGTTACAAACTGTGATGTGTTGTGTTACAGACAGTGGTGTGTTGTACTGTTACAAACTGTGATGTGTTGTGTTACAGACAGTGGTGTGTTGTACTGTTACAAACTGTGATGTGTTATAGACAGTAGTGAGTTGTACTGTTACAAACTGTGATGTGTTGTGTTACAGACAGAGCGGTGGGGCAGTGTTGAGTGGTATCACGACATAGATGTGCATCAAACGAGAGCGCGTCTCGCCGCTGCCACATTACTGGTGCACACGACGAGTGAAGACGTACGCACTGTCTTCAACAAACAGACTGTCAACTCACCCGTGTGACGCAGCATCTCACACTCTGGACACATACATACATACGTGACACTGGAGACACGACACATGTGACACTGGAGGCATTACACACGTGACACTGGAGACACTACTCGTGTGACACTAGAGACACTACACACGTGACACTGGAGAGACTACACACATGACACTCTGGAGACACTAAGAATCTTAGTTGCGGTCACAGATGGTGTCCTAGTGACACCAAATCTGCAAGTTCACTCTTGTGGCATGCTGTCGTAGTACTTATGTGTTTTGGCAGTTTACGCCCAACTGTAGCCTCGATTACCCAGGCTCCACAAGATGGCAGCACATTTTAGCCCCTCAACACCTGCTCTGCCAATGTTGCCACCAGAATAGAGTACAGATGCTGATTGGCTCTCGGGCCAACTATGAAATAAAACTGTACGAATATACTTTTATAAGTCACTATACTATTAAAAGTATTCAACATTACACTTACATTCATACATACCTAATCAGAAATACAAATTTGCAATTGTTTATGAAGCAGGAATTATGGCAGGATTAGCATCGATTACCCAGGCTCTGTGAGGTGGCAGCACCTTTTTAGTCCCTCACACGGATAACACCAGACTGCCTACTCAGCGAAGTTAAGCAGCCAAGAGAGAGTTAGTTAAGAGACTAGCTCACAGTGGCTCAGTCTGTCTTCTGCCACAGCAGCATGTGGCCTTCCCTTGATAAGCTGGACTTGAGTGACTTGTGTGCTGCCATCTACAGGCTAAATGAGTGAGTGAACACATATTAGCCAGAGCACATTTGATTTGATTTGATTTGATTTGATTTGATTTGATTTGATTTGATTTGATTTGATTTGATTTGATTTGATTTGATTTTTATAGGATTTTACTTTAAAAGGAAGGGCGGACATCCTTTACAATGTCTACTATATGTCCAGTTTACTGTGTCTGGTTTCTATCATATATTTGTGAATCGCAGACAATTGCAATATTATTCAAAGAAATTCAGAAGTATTTCTAAAGGTACGCAAATATGATGTGAATTGTTATGCAAAGTTAACATGTCGAGTTGAATATGTGGTATACATTCTCCAAACATCCTGTTCACCAAGATGTGTTTTAATAAACCAAATTTTTTTTAACATGAATAAATAACTTAAATTGAGCAACATAGTTTTCAAATTCTTATCTGGTCATCCACTAGACTTGTCAGACCCTGTCTGCCATTTGTCATGTGACCACTGTGTAAAAACTGAAGTATTCACAGTGTAACTTCACTAGGAATATCACCCTTGGGACTGGCCACAAGTGACCCAAAAAGCAACGTGTCTGTTAGTGACACTAATTTCCTCTATTTCACTGCTGTAGAAGTAATCTCGGCCTGTCGTAGGGAGACTAGTTGCAACATGGCTGTTTCATCCTCATGCACCAGGGGTCGCTGTGGCTGGTTACACCAGTACCAGACTCAACTAACCCTGGCACATCCCGCTGAAAAACTCTTCTTAACAACAGCCAATGAAATCACCCACAAGTAATTTTGGGTGATTTCGGCCACACAATGGTCTTGTTACATGCAATGTTTAGGACGTGAATTGGCTCATTATTATTGGGATTCCCACCAGTTGTATATCCATCTTTGTAGTGGGTATTTGTGCTGTTCCCACGGCTGACGCAGTAGCAACTAACAAAGTCAATTGCTACAATTGTATATTCGCTCCACTCAATCCCTAGGAAATGGTCGGCCAGGGTAGTAACGTAGTTCAACAGCTTGCGACGAGGATGGGCTGTTTTACTGAGATGAGAACAAAGCACTGGAGTTCTGGGAAATAATTTTTACTTTTTTGTATTTGACTAAAGCATTTATAACACAAGTTCATAAAGGATGTTGTGTTAGATAACAGCGGTTCCCTTTTATTACAACCAAACCTGGGGTCTCAGGTGGCTTCTTCCAAACAGCCCACACTTGGGCTAACGCAGGCCAGGGACTGGGTCCATGTCTGTTAGGTTCTGTATGTGAACAACACATCCACTAATGCTACCCAACAGTGACTTTATTTACTGTCATCTAATAACATCACCACACACTGTACAAAACAAGTATAATTATATACAGGCAAGACATACAAGACAAAACATAGCCAAACTCTTCCCATCACATCTGCTTATAAACCTACAGTGGCCAGTGTGACGGCCGAAACTGTCCCACCCCAGCATTAGGCAATCAACATGTTGACCTGCTCTTTGACCTTGTGACCCCATCAGTTGTGCATCCTCAAGTCGCCAAAGTTTAGCTCCTGTATTTTTCTTGTTTTATTTGATTTCTTAGAGATAACTGCCCAACTGATTCCATTAATGTTTATAGGATGTATCATAACAATTAAACACGCCCTATTCCTAATGCAAACACTGTAGATGGTACACACACTTCTGACATGGTCATAAGACAGGACAGTGTCGACCTGCCACACTGGCCGGAGACTGACACAAGAAATGAGTTTTTTGGAAGGAGGAAGGACATCACAGGCAGAAGTAACTCAATGAACGGGTCAGTCAGTGGTCAGTAGTTTGGCCAGTCCAGTGTGTCCACCTCCTCGCGGAGATGATCAATGAGGTTACAGATCTCTGTGACGCGACTGCGGTTGCGCTCCACCTCCTCCTCGTCATGGATCTTGTTGAGCAGGTTACTCATCCAGCTGTTCACCTGCGTGATGATCGTGTCCTCACGGTTGTCAATCTTGAGCAGGTGGACGTCGTGTGACGCCGACACGGCATTGATGAGAGTGTCTTTGTCGATAAACAACTACAACAGCAGCAGAGGACAGGTTAGTTACTTATTGTCACAGTTTGTCTACAAACTAACACAGCAGTGTGGTTTATTCCCAGAATCTTAATTCTTTATAGATAGTGACAGTGTCTACAAAAAAATCAAGTAAAACATTCTTGGTATGTATTGTGTTTATATCCAGAAATAATTAAATTGTATTGTACAAATGTATGTAAATCATCTAAAATCAGCATACAACTTAGTCAAATCAAATGTGCCCAGCAAACAACGACCTGTGATTTCACATGTTCTGTAAGTGAATTCACGAGTTCAACTGGCTCAATTCATGTGTTTCTGTACGTTAATTCACTGGATTCTGTGAACAAATTTGGTGTGTCGACACGTGTTTACCGTGTACCAGTGAAACTGTACTAGTTTTGAACCAGTATGACTCGTGTCAAACTTGTTCACAACTCGTGACAACGAGCAGAACACATGTATTCACATGAATACACATGAAAACAGGTACTGGTTCAGAAATGGTTCCTTGTTTGCTGGGTGAGGAATTAGTTACATCTCACCGTAATAGGAAACAGTGTTCAAGTAAAAACATTCTTGGTATGTTGATATATTATTGCATTTATATCCAGACATGATTAAAATGTATTGTACAAATGTATATAGATAATCTAAAATCAGCATAAAACTTAGTCAAATAAAATATCCAGAAATTTTTGGAGAAAAAAAACATTTGGGAAATATATACAGTACTGAGAAATGTGGAAAGTGTGAAGAAATGTTAACGTCTAGGAATGTAGGAAACACAATGGAGGGAGTGAGGAGGAAGTGAGGAGGGAGTGGGGAGGGAGTGGGGAGGGAGTGAGGAGGGAGTGAGCAGGGAGTGGGGAGAGAGTGAGGAGGGAGTGGGGAGGGATGAGGAGGGAGTGAGGAGGGAGTGAGGAGGGAGTGGGGAGAGGAGTGAGGGAGGAGGGAGGGAGTGGGGAGGGAGTGGGGAGGGAGTGGGGAGGGAATGAGGAGGGAGTGGGGAGGAGGAGGAGTGAGGAGGGAGTGGGAGAGAGTGAGGAGGGAGTGGGGAGGGAGTGGGAGGGAATGAGGAGGAGTGGGAGAGAGTGGGAGAGAGTGAGAGAGGAGGAGGGAGGAGGAGGAGGGAGGGAGTGAGGGAGGGAGGAGGGAGGGAGTGGGGAGGGAGTGGGGAGGGAGTGGGAGGAGTGGGGAGGGAGTGGGAGGGAGTGAGGAGGGAGTGGGAGGAGGGAGTGAGGAGGGAGTGAGGAGGGAGTGGGGAGGGAGTGAGGAGGGAGTGAGGGTCGAGGTACTGAGGAGGTACTGACGTCACGCAGGTCTTCAGGCATCTCTTCCTCCATCTCGTTCTTCACGACCTTCTCCAGGTTCATGATGGACAGCTCCAGCAGCTTCTCGTGATGCTGCGTCTCAAGGTCACGACACTGCGTGAACTGACCTTGAACGTACTCGATGAAGGCAGCCACCATGTCGGAGAGGTTACGCTCAAAGTCCTTGATGGATTCCTGTCGAGATTCAACATCAAAGCCAGTTGCAATTATGTGCAAACAAACACGTCACCAACAAATAGGGTGATGACTATTTTAAATTTACGTCTTGATGGAACTTATTTGCACTATTTTATCACTGTTCATATAAATATATTAAAATTACTGATAATTTGTTATGACGTTCCATGTGGTGTGCATTAACACTGCCTTAGATAAAATTCACCAGGACAAGTAATTTGTCAATGAAAACATTATAATGATAGTACCATAAACAATTCATATGAAAGTTATTGAAGAAATGTTTAGGTCCGACTGAGTTGACAATTGGATTGTCATCAGCTCCTGGACATGTGACGATATCACAGTTGCTACACTTCTGTTTATCAAACCTTTCACACAAACTAGTAGTCTAGACATAGTGATTGTTTTTTATTCAGTACTAAAATATTGTTTTATATCAGGGACATTTAAATCATATACTATTTTGTATTTATGTGTTTAACCTACTTTTACAAAACTGTACCTCAAAGCAGCACATATGGAATGGCACAAGCAAAATAAACATGAACATGGCTGCGTTCATAATAATAAACTAAAATAAGTTATTATAATATAGCTCTGAAAAAATTCTGGTCCTTGGTACTTTGATAAAAAAGCTATTTGCCTACAAATGCATAGTAAGAGCTTGTGAATGAATCAACTTAGAAAATCAGCCAAATCAAATAATAAACAAACATTATTTTGTACTTACTTTTTTGGAAGTATATTAATTGAATAACTGGCGTTTTTATTGAGAAAAATAATAATGTAATAGAAGATGAAGACTGAAATTAAGCATCAAATCAGAGAAATTGTGACCAGCCACGAGATGGCAAGAATTTGAGAGAACTGACTGATGGTGATGGGAATGATTGGTCAAAAGGGCAGGACAGTCATGTGACGTGTCTCCCCTCAGCGGGGTCAAGGGTGCAATGAGATGGTTGTTGTACCTCAAGTTGGTCGACGAGTTGCATCTCTATCCCCATGAGGACGTCCCACAACTCTGACGCCCTCTCATTGTACTCATTCACCTTCTCCTCCTGCAGCTTTGAGTCGGTCGTTGTGTTCAACAGGTTCCACAGCTACAACAACACAAGATGGCCGCCTCAGCTACAGACCACTGCCACCGGGTCAAGCAGACAAGTGGTTTTCTTTTTCTTTTAATAACGTGTTCTTGTGACTACAACAGGCGTGATGAAGATTTACTGCCTGCGGATTTGTGTTTAGTTACTTTATTATAAACTCAGAACAATGTAGACAATTTTAAAGATTCTGTCTGCGTCACATTCGAATGATAAACAATATACCTCTTGTTTCAAAACAACCGCAATATCCTTTGATGTTTAACTTTCCCACGTTCTAGACAGCAGACTTCCCATTACAAATTACTGCTCTGCCAATTCTGGGCAGAGGGGCTGACATCCTCCCTTTATAGACAACTGTAACAAATTATTTGGGAAACACATTCTGTGTGAGTTTACATGTAACGCCTTCCATGGGATAGGCATGTTGGGTAGTGAGTAATGACAGAGCGAACTCAACAATACACCAGTCACATACAACATGCTTACGACGTACGAAGGTGTTGACTGGAACAAATTTCTTGTAGATGGGAGTGTACTGGTTACGTCATTCTTGTACTGGTTACGTCATTCTTGTACTGGTTACGTCATTCTTGTACTGGTTACGTCATTCTTGTACTAGTTACCTCATTCGTGTACTGGTTACCTCATTATTGTACTGGTTACCTCATTCGTGTACTGGTTACCTCATTCTTGTACTGGTTACCTCATTCTTGCACTAGTTACCTCATTCTTATACTGGTTACCTCATTCTTGTAGTGGTTACCTCATTCTTGTAGTGGTTACGTCATTCTTGTACTGGTTACCTCATTCTTGTACTAGTTACCTCATTCTTGTACTGGTTACGTCATTCTTGTACTGGTTACCTCATTCTTGTACTAGTTACCTCATTCTTGTACTGGTTACCTCATTCTTGTACTGGTTACCTCATTCTTGTACTGGTTACCTCATTATTGTACTGGTTACCTCATTATTGTACTAGTTACCTCATTCTTGTACTAGTTACCTCATTCTTGTACTGGTTACCTCATTCTTGTACTGGTTACCTCATTATTGTACTGGTTACCTCATTATTGTACTGGTTATCTCATTCTTGTACTGGTTACCTCATTATTGTACTGGTTACCTCATTCTTGTACTACTTACCTCATTCTTGTACTGGTTACCTCATTCTTGTACTGGTTACCTCATTCTTGTACTGGTTACCTCATTATTGTACTGGTTACCTCATTATTGTACTGGTTACCTCATTATTGTACTGGTTACCTCATTCTTGTACTGGTTACCTCATTATTGTACTGGTTACCTCATTCTTGTACTAGTTACCTCATTCTTGTACTAGTTACCTCATTCTTGTACTGGTTACCTCATTATTGTACTGGTTACCTCATTCTTGTACTGGTTACCTCATTCTTGTACTAGTTACCTCATTCTTGTACTAGTTACCTCATTATTGTACTGGTTACCTCATTATTGTACTGGTTACCTCATTCTTGTACTAGTTACCTCATTCTTGTACGGGTTACCTCATTCTTGTACTAGTTACCTCATTCTTGTACTCCATGAACTCATCAATCTTGGCGATGCCGATGGTTCTGTTCTCTGTCTTTGCCTCGTTGATGCACTCGAAAAACATGTCCACCTCCACATTGCGCTCCCCGTGTTTGTCCAGTGCATACTCAAACAGCTGCACACAGATGACCATGAACCGGTCCCGGTATGTGCGCAAGGTCAAGGTCACTCAGAGGCACCATCTTGAATTGTGAGAACGATATGTGGCACTGATGGTCTACCAAAGTCATTGAATAAATAGTCTTAGCACTGAATACGTACAGGTTATTAAAAAAAATTGTGAATCATTAATTGTAATTACCAGGCCGTCTATATATCTAAAAAATATAGCTATATATTAATTATTTATTGTGCAATTAAATTGATAAAAATACACATTTATATTTTGTTAGAAGGATACTCCAGTCAGTGAGAGGTTGACAGTATTAACTTACATATGTATAATAATATTGGTTGTGCCTTGTAATTGTGCACAAATATTGTTAATAGCGCAATTAATTATAGTTTAATGGTATCAAAAACATGCTATCTTAGATTCAGGGCGCTGCCATCTTGAGACTTGTGCGCCAGTCAAATCGTTTACGTCACTGGCGCATTGTTGAAAAATGCAAGGATTGCCGGAATCTTCGCTAATAATTGTGATAGTGACGGATACATAAAATACCATTGGACAGACATAGGATGTTCGAACGTGCATGCGCCAGTGACGTAAGCGGTTTACGGCACTGGCGCATAAGTCTCAAGATGGCAGCACCCTGAATCCAACATGGTGTGTTCCTGGTACAACTAAGCTATAATTAATTGTTTATTATCAATCTTTGCGCACAATTACTATGCACAACCAATATGTTATACAGATGTAAGTAAATGCTGTGAATCTCTCACTGACTGGAGTATCCCTTTAACAGCATGAATGACATATATCAGGATTATTTGGGAAGTTATTGGTTCATTCTGATTGCTATTGTCTGACAAATAAATTAGTAATATTATAGACAATAACAAATTATATACTTTACTAATGATCCCTCAATCAGTATCTACATGGTTTTGTTCACTAGTTTATTAATTTGGCAGTTATAACACTGTGAAAGAGAACTTGGCACAGAGCCAGGTATTTGATACTAGAGACTAGCAAAGGATATATCTGCAGCATCTCAGGCAGTCCAGGCATCTTGTTGAGTTTCTGTCCCTCCACGTCCTCTGAGTACATGCTCTCAAACAACTGTGGGCCATTGAGGTGCTCCACAAATGCCAACTGCAAGATTTCACAGATACATGGGTGTCACATACGTACATATGGGAATCATGTACATGTAGGTGTCATGTATATGTGTGTCACGTACAGGAGTGTGTCACATGCAATAGCTATGTGTCAGTCTGTGCAATATCTATGTGCCAGTTAGTGCTATAGCTATGTGCCAGTCTGTGATATAGCTATGTGCCAGTCTGTGCAATAGCTATGTGTCAGTTTGTGTTGTAACTATGTGTCAGTCTGTGTTATAGCTATGTGCTAGTCTGTGCAATAGCTATGTGTCAGTCTATACTATAGCTATGTGCCAGTCTATGCTGTAGTTATGTGTCAGTCTATGCTATAGCTATGTGCCAGTCTGTGATATAGCTATGTGCCAGTCTGCGCAGTAGCTATGTGTCAGTTTGTGTTGTAACTATGTGTCAGTCTGTGTTATAGCTATGTGCTAGTCTGTGCAATAGCTATGTGTCAGTCTATACTATAGCTATGTGCCAGTCTATGCTGTAGTTATGTGACAGTCTATGCTATAGCTATGTGCCAGTCTGTGATATAGCTATGTGCCAGTCTGTGCAATAGCTATATGTCAGTCTGTGTTGTAGCTATGTGTCAGTCTGTGCAATAGCTATGTGTCAGTCTGTGTTGTAACTATGTGTCAGTCTGTGCTATAGCTATGTGCCAGTCTGTGCAATAGCTATGTGTCAATCTATGATATAGCTATGTGCCAGTCTATGCTGTAGTTATGTGTCAGTCTGTGCTATAGCTATGTGTCGGTCTGTGCAATGGCTATGTGCCAGTCTGTGCTATAGCTATATGCTAGTCTATGCTAAACCTATGTGTCAGTCTGTGCGATAACTATGTGTCAGTCTGTGTTGTAACTATGTGTCAGTCTGTGCAATAGCTATGTGTCAGTTTGTGCTATAGCTATGTGCCTGTCTGTCTTATAGCTATATGTCAGTCTGTGCAATAGCTATATGTGCCGGTCTGTGCGATAGCTAAGTGCCTGTCTCTAGTCACATACCCTGTTTAGTTCCTCCTCTGCCTTCAGTTTGGCAGCTTCCTCTGCCTTCTTTGTGGCAATCTTCTCATCATGCTGCATCTCTTGGATGGCGATGTCGTACTTGGTGAACGCTGCTTGTTTCTACAGTCAAATAATGCAGCATTGGAAACAGATTGATCAACATGCTTCTACATATGCGTCAACATTTGTGGATTATGCTAATGCTTCTGTGATTGTGTTTAGGCTTTAAAAGTTTGAAAGGCTTTCTTATATTTCCGAATGGAACCATAATTTGTGTCATACATGTGAATATCATAAATGATCCATTTAAAACATGGCAAAAATACTAGCATTGTCAATACTTTCACTGTATGATGTTAACATTTGTTTTAAATACATTTGAAATAGTAAAATTAATGAGGAAGTCAGTGTATTGTCAACAAAGAAGTACCTTAAATTATTTGAGTAGAGGTATTCATTTTATGTAATTTTTAAGGAACCATTTCAAACTTAAAGAAAATATACATACACTTTTAAAATTTAATATTTCTGTAATATACATGTACAACCAAATCATTTGGATTAGTCATTATACTTTTGCACTTTCAGCAAGTTCTTCATATTCTTTACACTGTTATGCAGTTAGAGTTGACCACTGTCACTGACCGATGTGTCGTCGATGAGTCTGTAGTTAAGGTATTCAAGGTATGGCAGGTGGGCGATGACATACAACTTGCAGTCCGCCTGGTCACTGATGGGGTTCCCACTCAGGTTCAGGGTTTGAAGCTTTGTGAACCGCCGCAGGTAACTCACCTGTGGAAGATACAGGACACTGGAGTGGACAAAGGTGGACAAAAGTAGACTGGAGTGAACACAGGTAGGCTGAGTGGACAAAGGTTGTCACAGGTAGACTGGAGTGGACATAGGTGAACTGGAGTGGACAAAGGTGGACCCAGGGAGACTGGAGTGGACACAGGGAGACTGGAGTGGACACAGGTAGACTGGAGTGGACATAGGTAGACTGGACTGGACAAAGGTGGACACAGTGAGACTGGAGTGGACACAGGTAGACTGGAGTGGACAAAGGTGGACACAGGGAGACTGGAGTGGACACAGGTACACTGGAGTGGAAACAGATAGACTGGAGTGAACACATGTAGATTGGAGTGGACAAAGGTGTACACAGATAGACTGGAGTGAACACATGTAGATTGGAGTGGTCAAAGGGGTACACAGATAGACTGGAGTGAACACATGTAGATTGGAGTGGACAAAGGTGGACACAGATAGACTGGAGTGAACACATGTAGACTGAGTGGACAAAGGTGTACACAGGTAGACTGGAGTGGACATAGGTGAACTGGAGTGGACAAAGGTGGACCCAGGGAGACTGGAGTAGACACAGGTAGACTGGAGTGGACACAGGTTGTCTCTGGTAGACTGGAATTGACAAAGATGGACTCAGGTAGACTTGAGTGAAGTATTTCAACAAAAACAAAAGCTATAAATTTAGTACCACCAACTTGAGTGATATTATTTAAATGGCAATTTTTTTAATTGTTTTGCTCACAGCATACTTTAATGAATTATTTCATATTATTCTGAAACTAATACATTTGTAAATGCTATACAGGTATATGAAAACATAGGTAGCATCTGTTTGGTTCTCCCAACTCAGACTAACTGTAGGAAAATGCAAATGACAATCTTGTTGTTTCACTTCTCAATCTACGTCATACATATGTCATGGATCACCATAACGCTATTGTAAGGTTACATATTGTGTGGGTTAATTTCGCCCTGTATCTCCACCTCATGATTTGTGCTAGTAGTGGTTCCTTGATGTCTGATAATAGGCTTTGCTTCACTGCAGTAGGCAATCAGAAGTGGAGTGAAGTTGAGATTTTGGATGAGATGCCTAAGCTTGAGATTGTGTTTAGCAAGAGAATTTTGTTGAGCTCAACTAAGAAAAATTCGCATTGATCTACGTCGAGGATCTTGTAGCCTCAGTCACTGTTGGTGTATTGGAAGTGCAGTCTACAGTTGTTGTCAGAGAACCACAACCACTCATTGTCGTCACTGACCACTGACACATACGTTATGGCAATGTACTGTGAAAGCCACGTCTTGTGTAAGAAACAGCTTTAGTCAGTTTAATGCTGTATGCATTCACTGAGATGTTAATATGCTTACATTGTCAAGTTCTTTCACGTTGTTGTTACCGATGGAGAAGACATGTAGTTTTGTCAGTGCATCCATATTTTCTATCTTCTGAATGCGGTTGTTGTACAGAGTCAGATCCTCAAGGTTTGTCAAGGTCTGGAGTCCTTCTATCACTTCTATGTTGTTGAATGAGAGATCTGCAAGGAAACATATCTCATATGCCAGTGATCACACATACAGCTTCTGTACATTCTGTGGCAGGCAATAGCATTGAATCTGTCATTATTCAAGTCTAACATTTTGATGAAAAGCTAAACCAGGGTTGTGCAAACTGTCAGAAGATAACATAAAATATTATTTAAAATTTACATTTAGAGGAATAATTCCTTTGTTTTCTTTTCCCTCCTCACTGCAATAGAAGCACAGGTCTGATATTAGCAATATATTGTTTATATATTTTTGGCATGAAAAATACAATCTGCTACTAATTAAAAGTTAACACTGATTCCGTACCAAGCCACACTAGACGGGTGAGTGTCTCGAGACCTTCAATCTTCTCTATGATGTTGTTGTCCAGTTGTAACTTAACAAGGTGTGTAAACGACCACAAGTTGTCAATCTTCAGTATGTCTGAAGCGGCAAATAAAGTCAATAAACAATCACGCAGCAGGCACAAATGTAACGTGTTCCACTGCGCATAATTATAACACTGTCAGTTTAGTCAACCATGAAACACCAAAATGAATCCATTCATTTATATTGTCTACCATGTTTTATGACAGTAAAAAATATATGTAAAAGTTTATTTCGAGCCTCCATAAATGTTGTGGAGATGGAGATAAATATATATTTAAGGCAGATCATATTATGCCAAACACCAATGAAGAATAATAATGGTTAATTGAACTATTACACAAGAAACAGAAGACATAGTTATTTAGAAATTCAGTAAATTTATTATGCAAATAACTGCATCATAAAATATATTTTTACCGCAATTTTTGCAGCAAAACTACCCATCTCGACCTGTGTTTTTGTGTTGTTATAATATAAATGGAGTGGCTATCTGACGAGATATGGTCAAATAGCCCGGGGGACTATTCCACCATATTCGGGCGAATAGCATAGGGAAGCTCCCAGACTATTTGTCTGGACAAACAAATTTTGCACAATTTGTGATTGCACGGATTATTCAAATTTGCACATCTGAGATGGATGAAGTAATGGCGGTAGGACGTGAGTTCGCACACTTCAAAAGTTTATTGGCAGCAGTCGTCAATTTTGAGAGAAGAAACTTTGTACAATTTTTAGGTGTCATAGATGGGACAATCGAAGCCAATATCAAAAGAAACACCAGATATGCAAATGTAAATAGACCAGTACAATACAAATCTTGAAAACTATGTCTACAACAAACTTATATAAATTTGGTACATTACATGAGTTGGAACAAGTCAGAAATCAGACATGAAGAGTATACTAAGAATGGAAATAAGAGCATCAAAAGTGCCAATTTAGAACCACATACTTTTGAAGTCAAGTCTGAGAGTTGTGACATCAAGAAAGTCTATCCCTTCTTCCTTAGCAATCTTGCCAGCCTCTTCCTTTGGCCCCTGTTCCTCCACAGCCTTCATGAGCACATCATCATCGATGACTGCAGGCTCCACGGTGTCGTACAAGCGACTCATCTTGACCAGCGTATTGTGGCCACTACCTGGTCAACTGGAGAAATATATAGGTGAAAAATCTGTCCATGCCCCAAACAATGTAATCATTATGTTGCAAGGATAACATCGTTTGGCAATGCAATTTAATAAAATGTAATAATACAACACTAATAAAATGCTGTGTCAAATTTACCTAGTAAATTAATTGATAACTGAGCACTCGGTTAAATTTGCACATAGCGGTATGACTACTGTCTCACTTGCTATTATTATCATTAATACAGTTTATAAAAATGCATTAATCTGATCATTGTCCCAAGAATTGAACTTATTAAAATATTTTAATTTATTTTTTAGTTAAAACTGGGTTGCAAACAGTTCATTTAATGTGTGTAAATACCAGCTCATGCAGAGAATGGCCATATAATAATCTATACTTTATCTCTGCGAATAGAATAAGCCACTGTTAATTACAAGATTATCACCACCAATACAGAAAGTTACCGTTATAACTCTACGGTAATATTTTGTCTTCCTGGCACTTCGTTTTCATAAAATGGCGCCTTGTTCCCATGGCAACGTTGTTTCCGATAGGCATATATTTAGCAGTAATATTGATTGGCTTTACTAGTTAGTAGTCTGCAATTTTTTATTAATATTTTTACATTACTAGCAATTTGCGTTGTGTTCCCCAAAGTATATGTTAACTTTCATAATTATCGCAGCAAAGAATGACTATTTTTAGACGCTGACGGTGACGTCATTTTGCAGCACTTGATTCGCAGTTTTCAATATGGCGTTCTTCAAAGACATCGGGTCCGGAAACCCGTTTTCAAGTCCGGTTGGACAGCTTATTGGTAAGGCGTAATGTTTCAATTTCGTATGACCAGATCAGATATATCGACAACAGCACATATGTTCGTAACTGTCATTCAGATTAGAACAGAATGGAGCAAATTACGGTATCGGCATAGCTGTAGTGTAAACAGTCTCAGTTGAGGCTGTGGCTTGCAAGCGGAAGAGATTTGTAGTTCCTACCAAACTGGCTCCGGTCAAAGGGCAAGGCGTTCCACTTTGTATATGTTCCTTTGTTTGCGTTTCGGTTGTGAAGTTGCATATCCAAACTGGACAGCATAATCAGTGTCAACGTTATTTGTGTACAGTTTTAGTATGCAAATGGTTTTTTAGGACATCATAATCAACAGAATACCTTATACCTGTCAGACACTGAGACAGCCACTGTCACCGTGAGTGTGAATGGCATGTTGACTGGGGACTGTCGTTACAGTCACAATGACAGTGTGTTCTACGAGGGCTGATGCTGTACAAGTTGTGCCAGATTCTCGATTGCAATTGGTTCATTGCATTATAAACTATAACATAGTTGTATATAGTTGCACACACAGCTAGATAAAGTCAGTGCAGTTTAGTGAGTAAATCATCGGACTGTCAGTAAAGAATATTTTTGGGTTCAAAAGCATCTAGTACAATAATTTTGATTTGTTTTAGGCTTATTCGTTATGGGTGTTTGTTTATAGGACACGGATATCATGATGATACTGTAGAGATTATGTTTAGTTTTATGTTTAAACTCATTACTTTATTTATTATTATTTCATAAAAAACACTTTGAATAGTTGTAACAATACAAGGGTAACTGTTTATTTATTTATCTGGAGCCAACATCTTTATCTTGGCATATAGTCTAGACCAATAATCGAGCAGAAAATTAAGTTTCTTGCATGACTCGTCATCAATAACAGTCGAGAAGGACACTCCAGATGAAATGTTGTCTCAGTGGCATTGTTAGATTCTTGTAATTGGTCACAACATAAAGACTACAGTATTTTTCTTGAGCAATATGTGACGAGCGAGGCAGGCCACCTGGCTGTTTTTCTAACGTATGACAAAATTATCACCTCTGTTGACTATTTGCCATAATGCTACAAACATGTACCTACATCTTAATGTGTGATTTCTTTCCACACTATTTGCCAGGGAATAGGTTAAAATACATTTTATAATTATCCATTTTGAAGCCAGTTTTTAAAATAGTTCTTGATAGGTCATACACTGCCCCCAGTCCTGTATAGCATCACATCATGCCTTCAGATCATGCTCAGCCCACCCTACCACCTCGCTCATCAATTTAACCAGGGGAAACACATAACTAGATAATTGTCACTCAAGATTGTGACGTTACATTTCACGCTGCTACTTAAATGTTTTATTTTATAAATGCCAATGTTTAAAGCTACCCATAAACATCATAAATTGTGCACAAACTATAAAATATTACTAGCAAGCACACCTTTGACATCTGTAAATCAATTGTGTCATCTGGCCTGTGTTGAGTTGTGACTCCAATATGTGATATATTAATATTATAAGGCTGAGCTAAGGAGTAAGGAAACCTTTCCAAGGCGACCATCAGTGGATGACCTTTCCTTGTGTCAGTTGTCTGGTTCATTGCACATTCTTTTGTAAAGAATCTGATGGAACAAGTTCAGTGACTGTGTCTATATTTAGTGCCACATTTTCTTAGTTCTATGAAGGTGTAACCTCAGAGCAGGTAGACAGACTAACTGGTATGAGTCATACATTTCCTTAATCTCTCAATACCTATGTATGTACGACAAATGTATGTGTCTTCACTCAACCGTACATGTCTGCATTGTTGAATCATTTTGTTTACTGCAGGCTCCATATATATACCTGATATTATTCTAAATACATTTGTTATTTACTTATTATAATTATATAGATGTTATCTACTTAACATGATTTCTTCTCAGTGGTTTAATTCTGTCTGTGCATTATAGGTTGGTTAGTCGTCTCATTGTTCAGTGCTGAAACTTTGTATGGGTTCCAGTAATTACATGGTCTGTCACGACCTGACTAACATTGCTTGTATTCATGTAGCAAATGTTTAATTTTATTTCTAACATTTTTAGCACATATTTCTGTGCTTAAGTGATTTTTCTTGTACAAAAATGTGCATGTTACATACCACAGCAAGAATTAGAACACTATTTTGTTGCTTATAGTTTTTGTGTAAAATAATGTGTGGAATTTTGGTACTGTTGGTTATATGCAGTCTCTGTTGGTGTAACAAGTACTAGATAAGAAGAAAAAGAATACTTTATTTAATCCTCACATGGAAATTACAGTTCTTCTTTTGTGCTGCATACAAATATAAATATGCAAAGGTAAATACCACATTAAAAATAAAACAAAATAAAATTGCACTAAAACACAGGTCTACATAAACATTATAAAACATGATTGAAACATCAAAATCACACAACAGTATAGATATAAGCAATTATAATTATTACAGTTACAATTACTTACTAGTCAGCAAACACCAACAAAGTTGTTTTCAATGTTGAGTTATGAGCATACATTAGCAACAATAGAACCCTTTGTCTTCTGACTGTAATTTCACTTAATCTGCCTCATCATAACACAAACTGTTTGCTCTGCATAACACTGGCCAACCTGAGTAAATCCAGTCTGATGTCATCTCAATGGCATTAAACAGACACCTGATACACACAACACTAATTGGTAATTAGGCAATTAGGAGCAGTTACTTGGCACTTTGTTTGGTAGAGAGAGATCTAGTGATTTACTGATAGTGTTTACCTGCAGTGTCCAGGGTACTAGACAGTTGGTGTCAAAATGTTGCGAATTGTGGCCCATCTGTCACATGCCAGTGTCATATGACTGGTTGTCATGGTCATGTCACATGCTGTCAGCATTGTACTACGTTGTATTAAAAGTGCATTTTCATATTATTTCAGAATTAATTGCATTGGCAACAGGGCTTTATGCAGGATAAAATTATTGCCAGTCACACATGTTTTGGTGGACACACGGATGTTAACTGTTAAGCCAGTTTACAAACTATTAAATGTGTCTGATGACCTGAAATGGACTACAAACACACATGTGACACCATTTACACTCACTTTCAAGGCATAACTAACAATATCTACGGTTTTGGAAGACCCTTTTTTGCTCCTTCATTTTTTTACCTGTCCACCCATATTTCTATCCGTCCATATTTGTTTTTACCCCGTCCAAATGACAGGTGGACGGGTCTCTACATAAAGCTATGACTGGCAGCAGTGCTAATAAAATAAATCAGCTTAATCAATCGGGATTACTTTCTGCATGCTTTGCTTATTTGTAAACGTAACAAACACTTTTATTTATAACAAATTCTAACCATATTAAAAATATTCTGACACAGTGGCTATTTATAAAAAAATTATTGTATATTATGTGTAATTAAATGGGTTGATCAAGGAACAAAAGTAGTGCATAATATTGAAGTTTACATTGTAAATGTGAAACGTTACTGTTAACGTGTGTTGGACATGAATCTGATTCTGTAGATGGGTTTCAGCCACAATAA
Organism: Ridgeia piscesae; assembly: GCA_025642075.2. Taxonomy (NCBI): domain Eukaryota; kingdom Metazoa; phylum Annelida; class Polychaeta; order Sabellida; family Siboglinidae; genus Ridgeia; species Ridgeia piscesae. The sequence continues at coordinate 467,976 of JAODUO010000387.1, forward strand.
ATGGCAGTCCTTGTGTGTGGATGTCGATGTGGGTGTGTGACCATCTGTAGACTGTACGTAACACTTAATTGTACAAATCTTGCTTGGTCTGGCCCTTCACCTGTAAGCAGGAACACCTGTCAGATGTTTATAACCATGAACACCTGTCAGGTGAATATTGCTTTCTGAGGAGTTGAGAATAACAATGGGAGTGAGTCAGGTGACAATGGTCACGGGGTGGTGACCAAGGGTGGTGACCAGTGAGTCATTGTGACCTGAGCTGACCTCTGTATTCAGTTTTCTATTCACCTAGGAGACTTGTGCTTGTCATGGAGACCAGCAATTCTACCCAGCAGTAGAAGTAGTAACCAGTGTGCACATTTAGTTCTCATCTGTTCTGTACAGATTACTTCCTGGTTAAATGGGAATTTCCCAGGTGTTTGATGTGTCATTATCATGTGACAACAAGTATTCTTGATGACGGTGTGAAAAACCTGTAACTATCTACATGCCTGGAAGCAGGAACAGTTTTTTTTAAATCGATGCAAATCTAGATTAAAAATCCAAATACTAGAATTTAGTTTTCTCATGTTTATCAACATATGACATTAATAACACATATTACAATGTTGGTAAGTATGGGATAATTTAGGATTGTCACCTTTAACAAGGACAAATAAAGGAGATTCTTCGTGGGTTTTTTCGTTTGTATCCTCAAATGTTTGATGTTTCTGAGGAATGTTCCTGCAATTCTGTGGATTTTAGCGTGAGCGTGAGATACTCCAGTACACTACACACCGTTAGTGAGTCTTTTCTCTTGCAGAAATGCTTCATTGTGGTCAGGTAAAGCATTGACATATTGGGTCTTAACAAACAACAGGTTTGTTAAGATCTTGGGTTTTAAGTTAACAAACAGAAGCTCAGTGATATTGCTCCTACTTGGTATTTCACAATCACCACATTGCTTTTAATTTTAGCATGAATGTTCTATCTTCCTTAAATATTTAAAGTTATATACCAACAGCCACATAGATATCGTCTTTTTTTCCACAGCTGTCAAAGTTGGCATCATTGCCATTTAAATAGCACTTGTGGTAAGCACTAAATAACAATATCTCACCAGGACACTTTTTATTATGACAGCTATTAAATGAGTCCAGGGGGTGGACATACAGAGTAGTGGCTCTCACTTGGCTGTTGTACACAGTTACATAGGAAGTCACATCATGTATAGATGAGGCACTTCAGAGCCTTCAATTCAATAACACGAAAGACCACATTACAAACAAACAGCTGTTGAACAAAGTTTTTATATGTGTACTGTATTTGGGCCTACATCTTCAAATGATGTTTATTTCTAACACATGTTCACTGCAGTGTGACAGTTCAATATTGTATATTGGTTTTTAATTAACCTAAAGAACCAGACCCAAATGTTTGGTGTCTATAGGGTGTGGACTGGGCTGAGGTAAAAGACTGCTGCTTGACCAGACTCAAATGGTGAATATGGGATACAGTTTAGGGATTTTGTGAGCCTTACTTAGGTGGTATAGGTCTGAGAACTGATCTACGTAATGTTAAATCTGAGAACATATCTATGTAATGTTAAAGTTAGTGTGACAATGTTAGAGTACATGTAGGTGAAATGAATTGAAGTTTCCACAAGTTTTGAAAGTTGATTTGGCCCTCACTGGGTATCGTTTCCACATGACATGTAGAATTATACTAGTCTAGACCTATGCCGATTTGTATAGATATCACTAGTTTAATGTGTAATTTTACAAACTGCGTTGAAAATGTGTTTTTCACACTTGTGGACATCTGAGCAACTGATATTATGTTATAATATATTAGAGATATAGATACACACAAGTTTGACTCACAGTAAGTTGACAGTTTCCTTGTTCACATGCAGTTGAGGATTTTGCTGTAGACTATAATCTTGTTAAAACTTGTTGAACTAAATATATGCGGGCACATTAATACTAATTTATTTTTATCGACATAACACGAGCAAGGAATGCCCAAGTGTAATGTTTACACTCATGCAATACAGATGAGTAGGAGGCTTATTTGCAAAATCCCTGCCATCCCACTAGAATGGTGTTGGTTTAGGCATTGCCAGCATTATGAAAGTCAGCTCAGCAGGGATTACCTTGCTGGGATTAGTTTGCTTATCGCTGATCGTGTGTAATTGTTGTTTGTAGAGAAAGCTACAGATGGCGCCCAGGCTTCGGAGAACTGGGCTCTGTATATGGAGATCTGTGATGTAATTAATGAAACAGAAGATGGGTAAGTGGTTATGTAATATACTAGTTAGCTCATTGTCATATGCATGAGTGTCTAATTTTAGCCTCTACTACACTTGTATGCAGCAGTCAGATTTACATTCTGTTTGGTGAGTCACATAGCCATAGGACAGCAGGGTGGTTTTGGTTTATAACTTGTATTGGTAATAAAATCCAGGGTTGTTCTTTTCATTCTGTGTCAGTCATCTGTGAGCTGAGGCGGTCTCAAGCAGGTGACACCAAACACTGGATGTAGTAAGGCAGAAGATAAAACTGTAGATGCGTAGATCTGGTGTAGCACAAACAATTAAGTACGGAATATGGCTGCAGGGTTACAGTCTGTAGTGCAGTGGTCTGTTCTCACTGACTTGTCTCACTGTGGATGTCTTGAGTCAGGGTTAATTCTTTCGTGACAGATTCTTTCACTGCAGCTCAATTCACAGTGCATTGTTTTGGAGTTTTAGAGAACACAATTCTTATATTTGTCGAACGTGTTATTAACATATTTGTGGTTTATGGTGTATTCATCGGTTTTTGCCTCTTTTGTTGCAAAACCCTTTACTGTCTTTACAACTGCACTAATCACTAGTATAACACTATTGTAATTCCCATTTTCAAAATATTGCCCTTAGGGATATCAGAAAATTACAGCATTTTCAGAATTGCTTAGTAAAGGTTGTGACTAGGTCTCCAAGTTTTACTCATTCTATACCACTTCTACTATCTCTGCACTGGCTTCGTCTGATGTTGTGTTGTATCATCTTTAAGATCTCTACTATTACTTACCAGGCACTTTCCTGTATTAATAAGTACTGCACATTTTCACATTATTTCAGAATACATTGCCATGTCAGCAATACTAAAATTAATCAGGATTTCTTTCAGGTGCATTGCTTATAATTTACAACTTAAGTATTTATTAGCAACATGTGCTGCCTGAAGCAGAGACTAGAGAGTGACATGGAAGTGACTGTTGTGTTTAGTCCCAAGGACGGAGTACGGGCCATCAGGAGGCGACTGTCTACGGCAGGCAAAAACTACACATCGGTGATGTACACACTCACAGTGAGTCACTCGTCTAGCCATAAACACAGCTACAGTCATTCACAGTTATCATCTGGTTATAAACACAGAGCTAGTCACTCACAGTGAGTCACTCATCTAGTCATAATTATTAAATATAGGTAGTCTGCATGGGGTGAGAAACTAGTCAGCCCAAGATGACACTTGTGAGTTGTAGTCTCCATGAAGCCTGCTACAAGCTACAGACAAGATGAATGTGGGGTGCATTCTGGGAATTGGTCCACTTGTATTTAATTACTATCTCAGTAATGCCTGTAAAACCTGTCTGTAAAAGCTGTGTAACAGTTTTTATTTTTTATTGTTATTGTATGTTTTCACAATAATCAGACCAAGATTAAATTCACTTTCATCAATTCCAGTTCAATTATTTCCATGAATCAGTTCCAGTTCAGTGTACTTTATTACCAAAAAGAATCAGTCCATGTCATTTACTCCACACAACCTCTGCTCCAGGGACAGTGCTGGATAGGCAGAAACAAATAGTCTTCAAGTAGTAATTGCAGTGTGGCGTAATACTTCCAGGAGAAGGCAGGTCTGTTTGGAATGTGAACTATAGAACTCTTGTGAACTGATCAATGTGTTACCTTGAGTACAGGTGAGTGTGTTGTCGACACAGGTTCTAGAGACGTGTGTCAAGAACTGTGGCCGCAGGTTCCACCTGCACATTGTACAGAAGGACTTCCTACAGGAGATGATCAAGATCATCGGCCCAAAGAACGACCCCCCACAGATAGTGCAGGAGAAAGTACTCAGTCTCATCCAGGTACGTCGCAGCGTCAGGTTTACGTTCATCCAGGTCAGATCATAATTGTAATTTGATTTATAGTCCCATCCAAGTACGTAGGTAGTTGTGTCTGAGGTCATCCGTGTAGGGGGCACAATGGCCAGTGGAGGAGGCACAATGGTCAGTGTAGGGGGCAGTATAGGATAGGGATACCATGGCCAGTGCAGGAGCACCATGGCTATTACAGAGGTACCATGGCAATTAGTATTACAGGGGTACCATGGCTATTACAGAGGTACCATGGCTATTACAGGGGTACCATGGCTATTACAGATGTACCATGGCAATTAGTATTACAGGGGTACCATGGCTATTACAGAGGTACCATGGCTATTACAGGGGTACCATGGCTATTACAGAGGTACCATGTCTATTAGTATTACAGAGGTACCATGGCTATTACAGAGGTACCATGGCTATTAGTATTTCAGAGGTACCATGGCTAGTGCAGGGGTACCATGCCTATTACAGGGGTACCATGGCTACTACTGTGGTTATTATGGGGTACCATGCCTATTATGAGGGTACTGTGGCTATTACGTGGGTACCATGGCTACTATGGGGGTACCATGGCTACAATGGGGGTACCATGGTTATCATGGGGGTACCGTGGCTATCACTGGGGTACTGTGGCTATCACTGGGGTACTGTGGCTATCATGGGGTACTGTGGCTATCACTGGGGTACTGTGGCTATCACTGGGGTACTGTGGCTATCACTGGGTATCGTGGCTATCACGGGGGTACCGTGGGTATTACAGGGGTACCATGACTATTACAGGGGTACCGGGGTACCGTGGCTATTACAGGGGTACTGTGGGGATTACCGGGTACACTATGGCCATTGTTTGAGACACTGAGACACCGTTGTAGAATGTAGGGGGCAGGGCAGCACGGCAAGGGATTGTATAACAAGCATCATACCTAGTACATGTGACCAAAAGCCAGTGTAGGGAGTGAGATGGTGCCTCACTCCCAGGATGGACCTGTCAGGAAGTTTGGGATATACATCACCCTTTCATAATGTAAAGTCCGTTGTGTTGATCTCAGGAAGTAGTTTCAAGTGTTTGAGACAATGAGGAAGTGAACATGAGGTGTGACAGGAGTGGGGAATCCCCTCTGAGTCAGAGGACAGGAATAAGGAACTGTACGGGGCAAACCAAACCCTGTAGACACCATTGGCTTAGAGCTTAGATATATAAATTCTTAGGAAGACGACTCTGCCTAAAGAAGAACTAAACAGCTATAGGCCCATATCCAACCTCAGCTTCATTTCAAAAATACTTGAAACGGTTGTAGCAAATCGTCTCAGGTCTCACATCTGCATAAATGGTTTATCAAATGTGTCGCAGTCTGCGTATAAACAATTTCACTCAACAGAAACTGCTCTTTTAAAAGTACACAATGACATAAACCTTAACATTGATAATGGCAAATTAACTGCACTGAACCTGCTTGACCTATCCTATGACCTTTTGACACCATTGACCACAACATTCTCATTACTCGCTTATCAACATGGTACGAGCTATCTGGCACAGCCCTGAGCAGGTTTACTTCATACCTTACTGATAGATGGCAAGCCATTAAAATGAGTAACTGCTTCTCAGACAAGCTGCTCTTGTGGTGTCTCCCGAGGTTCTGTTTTGGGGCCCTTGCTTTTCACTCTGTATACAACACCACTAAGCTCAGTTATCCAGAGTCACAACTTGGATCATCACCGTTATGCAGATGACACACAAATCTGTTGTTTCTTTGACCACACCTGATACTTGTTGCTCCCTAAACCAGCTCAGGGATTGCTTCCAAGATGTCTCCCTTTGGATGAAAAACAGTAAATTAAAGCTAAATGCAGATAAGACCGAATTTCTCATCATTGGTACCTCAACACACCATGCAAAACTCGATGGCTTTTCCCCGACACATATCCTGAGTCAGAGTGTCACACCAGCCGTCTCAGTTTTAAATCTCGGAGTAACGTTTGATGAAAACTTCAGTTTCAAACAAAATATATCGAAAACATGACATTATGCTGTTTTGCCATATCTGCGATCTTCGCTGTATTCGCCGGTTTATATCACTTTCCGTTGCTAAAACCATTGCAGCAGCTCTAGTAAGCAGCAGACTTGACTACTGCAATTCCCTCCTTTACAATACTGCAAACAAGGATATAGCAAAGCTTCAGCGTGTCCAATTTTTTTTAGCTAGGGTAGTCACGCATTCTCGTTTTTTCTCACTCGGTGCCGCTTCTGAATTCATTGCATTGGCTCCCTGTGCACTATTGCATTATTTTCAAGATTTGTACAACAGCCTATCAAGCACTGTCATCTACACAACACATATCTAAATTCGATGCTAACTCCAGCAAGAAATTCCAGACAGCCACGTTCAACCAGTAGTAACCCTCTTTACATTCCTTTGAAAACAAAAGCTGGGACCGAGCTTTTTCGGTTGCCGCACCAACTGTGTAGAATCCACTTCCTGCCAGTGTTAAATCAGAAGGTAATATAATTTCATTCCGCCTACGTCTAAACACCTATCTCTATAATGCTGCCTATCCTCCTTAGCTTCCTAGCATCTTCATCCAACCATTGACGACTCACGCATTGTTTTACGATTACGAGTTTGCTTAATTCCTTGGTTTTGTCGCGCCACTGAGCTTGATCTTCGAGGGTATTGGCGCCTAAGAAGTCATTATTATTGTCCATGGGAATGATGTGTGTATGTTCACAACAGGCCTTGGTTATGATGGATATCCTATGTTCAGGGATGTGTGCTAATGAAACGAGTCGTATGTCAACGAACTGGATTTCAAGAACACAGTGCACGATGGTTTTTGACGATTTGACCTTTTTTGTCACCATAGTATACTATATTTTTTCTGTCAATTGGCAATTCTTATTTGTCATTTATATTACTATTTAGTACATTTTTAACCTCTTAGACAGGCTATGTAATGTGTTCAGTGTCAAATAACTTTGGCTGTGTGTGAGCTAGGTCCATGATTTTTACACCGAAAGCTTAATATATCTTCTTTTGGTTGACAAATTCAATTTATTTATTTATTTATTGACCAATTTGACATACGACTCATTTTTTAGAACACATCACATATAACAACATTTAGAAGGGAGGTCGGAAGTGAGTTATTAAGTTGTGGTGTTTTTCTTCAGACGTGGGCTGACGCCTTCCAACAGTCCCCTGACCTCAAGGAGGTCAGCCGTGTCTACCAGGACCTCAAGGGCAAGGGTATCGAGTTCCCCATGACCTCTCTAGACCACATGGCTCCAATCCACACACCTGCTAAGGTAAGACCAGTCACATGACTCCATCCACACACATGTCAAGTTATGACCAGCCACATGACTCCAATCCACACACCTGCTAAGGTAATTGACCAGTCACATGACTCCATCCACACACATGCCAAGTTATGACCAGTCACATGACTCCATATGCACACCTGTCAAGTTATGACCAATAATTGATCAGTAACATGACTCTATCCACACACATGCCAAGATATGACCATTCACATGACTCCATCTATACACCTGCTAAGGTATAACGTCCAAATTCTTTATTTTTGACCCTGTGTTGTGCTTTGACCACTTAGTGAAAGCGTACATTCAGTGAAACAGTTTTGTAGGAAAACCTACTGAATGCATATGTGATCAGTAACACCATACACATAATGCACACACATTGGCCATTCAGACAACAACCATATTAATGATATGAATGTTAGTGTAAATCATATTTTCTAAATATATTTATCTGCCCCTGCCACAAGGTGTGGTGAACTCCTGTAGTCAACAGTCAAACCTTGTACATTAAATGAACTAAAATGGTACAGGGGCATCCGGCCTTTGGATTTAGGATATATTGCTGTTGGACTGTTTGTGGACACTTGGTGAACTGTTGTGTGACTGACTTTGGGTTGCCTCTAAGATCTTGACTCCATCGCTTGTGATCCGTATACTAAGTCACTGATCCATGTAAGCAGTCGGTGTGATCCGTGTATTAAGTCACTGTGTTTGTGTGCAGACATCTGGAGAGTCCCCAGAGGAGCCAGCCAGTGGCAGGGTGGCGGCCCACAGACCCACGTCAGTGAAGGCAGTGAGTTCACTCTTACTCTCTCTGTCTCAAACACACACACACACACCACACACCACACACCACACACCACACACCACACACACACACCACACACCACACCACACACCACACCACACCACACACACACACACACACACACACACACACACACACACACCCACCCACACCACACACACACACACACACCACACACACACACCACACACACACCACACACCACACACACCACACACACACACCACACACACACACACACACACACACACACACACACACACCACACACACAACACACACACACACACACACACACACACACACACACACACACACACACACACACACACACACACACACACACACCACACACACACACACACACACACACACACACACACACACACACACACACACACACACACACACCACACCACACCACACACCACCACACCACACACACACACACACCACACACCACACACCACACACCACACACCACACCACCACACCACACACCACACACCACACACCACACACACACACACCCCCCAAAAAAACCACACACACACACACACACACACACACACACACACACACACACACCCCACACACACACACACACACACACACACACACACACACACACACACACACACACACACACACACACACACACACACACACACACACACACACACACACACACACACACACACACACACACACACACACACACACACACACACACACACACCCCACACACACACACACACACACACACACACACACACACACACACATACACACACACACACACGTTCTTCATGTGACACGGTTGGCTTGTCAGTTGTGACACAGTTGGCTTGTCAGTTGTGACACAGTTGGCTTGTCAGTTGTGACACAGTTGGCTTGTCAGTTGTGACACAGTTGGCTTGTCAGTTGTGACACAGTTGGCTTGTCAGTTGTGACACAGTCAGCTTGTAGGGCTTCACTTAGTCAACTGGGAGGCAGAGTTCTCACATGCATTGATATTAGTATCTGTAAAAATATGCAGAACCTGATAATGTCACATCAGAACTTTTTGCAAGATGAAAGTTTTACAAGGAACAGTTATGTTAACTCTGGAGTGGCTGTACATTTTAGGCAATTTGTGATGTTTTGGAAATAAATTCTGAATTTACCAGGGATGCAGTTATTCCGTGAAAATACAGAAGAGGACAGGCAGGCAAGAACCAATATCATTTAATACCATCTTGTTCCATTTCCCTAATCCTATGTAAATACAAATTGCTATATATATCATACATACCTTGGGGGCCCGAATACTGTTTTTTATAATAATGAATGGACTACTTTGTTTTGTAACCTTTTGAAATGGATATAGATACTGTAAATATGATACACATTGTTCACAGTTTTGTACTAATTAGACAACTATGCCATAACACAGAGCCTAGTTCACTGATATGATACACGTTGTTCACGGTTTTTTGTTAGTCAAACAACTAAGCCACAACACAGAGTCTAATTCACTACGCTTTACTGCTGCTGTTGTTGCCTACTCAATAACAGGACACATGGCACGCTTGTAGTCAGACATAATGTCTCATCACGGCCAATGAAACATTTTCTTTTTCATGATCAGGGCAAATACACTCTTCTGGATGAGAGCGAGGTTTGACATTTGTTTATGAACTAATATCATCCCATAGCTGCATGCTTTATTTTGAATGTATGAGACTGGCTGCTGAGTGCCGTAGACTATAGTTGTGGAACACCTGGTGTATGGTGCCAACTCTCTGTACTCATCTGTTGTACAGATTTTCCTAAATTCTACCGACCTTTTGAACAATTTGTATAATTGCTTTGCACCATCTGCATGTATGCACAGCACAGACACAGCCTAACTGAGATGACACACGTACATGAAACCTTTAATTTATCAGAATTTTAAAATAAACAATCAAAGCCTTGAACAGCAATTGTTATTTATAAAAAAATTATATTTAAAATGTATTCATCATTCAACAAAAACAAATTGCATACTTGGATGATAAGAACTATTGCACTGTGATGCTAGTGAAATGGAGTATTTGAGACAAATATCTCACAATCACTATATGTATGGTAACTGAGTAGCTTGAATTGTCCGAACAATTTGTCAACTTTGCCATAAATGTTACATTATCAACAAGAACAGGTACAAATATTGGTGAAAATGTTTTCATCAAGTTGGAAGAATAATATATTAAAGGAAGATTCTTTATTTCACAACTAATACATTTTATGTGAGTTAAAATCTATTAGTTGTGAAATAAAGAACCTTGGTTCTGTATAGACAAATTCAAAATACGAAGGTCAGTCACTGCCTGAGAGTATGTGTTTCACTCAAGCAGAACTAGCCCTTTATATTGACTGATCCTGGAACATCCTGGATATGTTGAAGAAATAGTTTGATCTTGATGGAGCTCGTGGCATGTGCCATGTCTGTGGCTGCACTTAATGTCATACTAGAGGCTGGTTCACAAAGGGTTCATACCTACCACACGGAGGTTCATACGGGGACTTTTGAGATATTCTGTTGTGAACAATTACATGTAAAGTAGGTAAATGTGAAGTGCCTTAATGTAACGGTTCATGGGTATGTGTGTATGCTTTGTGCAGCTGGCCCCAGTAGTACCTGCATGTTCCACCTGTGGTCAGGGCTAATTGGTCAGGTGACTTCTAGTAGGGTTCACTTTTAGCTATCATCAACAATTCTTTATTCTGATTTGTTTGCCTATCATTCTGAAGGTATATTATAATTACTATATACACACACATACTTACATATATATATATATATATATATATATATATATATATATATAATATATATATATATATATATATATATATTATATATATTATATCATATATATATGTATCATATATATATATATATAGTATCATATATATATGTATCATATATATATATATGTATCGTATCATATATATATATATATATATATATATATATATATATATATATATATATATAATATATATTAATTATTAAACATGTATAGATGGGTATCCCCAGAAAGTGTGTAATTTGTTGTCTGTTTTGAAGGAGGTATGTAATGTAGTGGTGAACTTAACTAGGAAACCAACACAGTTAATCATGTTTTAACATTGTATACTTAAAGGAGTGAACATTACGGTAATATTGATAAATTCACTGCAGAACAAAGATGGTCACAATTCACTCCCCAGTGAGCATAGAATACAATGCAATAACCTTTAATGGTCACACACAGGAAATTCATGTGGTAGAAATTCACATTAACACAACACAACAGTTTTAGTTTCTTTATATAATAGTGCAGTACTTAGTAGTAGTCATAAGCACAGATGCTGCACAGTTCATACTTGTTCCCCATTGTATCCCACCTGCCTCCCCATTCACTTCTCCCTCCCCGATCTCGCAAGGTTTGCTACTAGAGAATGAATGGTGTCAGTCCTAAGGCTTGTGGTATTGGTGGTGTACACAGAGTGGTCGGTGCCAGGCATGGCTTGCATGTCGTGTGTCCTGAGTGGTGTCTGCATGATAGAAACATGACTAGATGTTTTCAATGCATGGTTTTTATTTCTATTAGAACTTGGAACTCTCACTTCAATTCCATCCATTGTTTATCTGGCTTTTGCAAAGTTTATAACTTCATTGTATTTCATTTGTATTTTTATTTCACTAAGATGTTTACCGGTAATTGCAAAATTCAGTTGCTTTAAACATTTGAAACATTTAGTATTTGTTATTGTTTCGGTTTATAAACAAAAGTTCTTGTCATTGTTGTTTTTAAACAGAAGAAGTAATTACAGTTGTGTAATAATACATAGAATCAACAACATCTAACAAGTTACTATTTAACATATTATAGATTTCAGTATTATAAGTGATATTATCATAAGTGTGTGACTGTATTATGCCAACCAGGGTATGACAAGTGAAGTGTTGACTCTGGTGTTTCAGGGTCCATTCCTTCCCCCGCCCCAGCGGATGGCCCCGGTGGGTGTAGCCGCCACCTCCCCGGTCACTGCTGCACCGGTCACTGTCGGGCCACAGCAGCTGGCCAAACTACGCAGTGAACTGGACGTAGTGGACCAGAACAGGAAGGTTCTCAGTGACATGCTCACAGAACTGACCCCAGGTCAAGAGAAGCCAGATGACCACGCCCTTCTCAAGGTTTGTGATGTGTGTCCAAGGGCTGGTGGATACTTCATCATTCGGTCATGTTGCCAGTCAGACAAAAATTGTCAATTCTTTTGAAAAAAAGTTGCAATTTTTTATGTGGTAAATTGGCAGAACTTATTATTATTACTGTAATTAAATAATATATTAGTATTAAGAATTAATGAATTTATTATTATTCAGAATTAAAGAATTTATTAGTACATTAGTATTCAGAAAGGTTCAAGTGGGATTTGTCCAAATTTCCAGCATATGTATGTACATGATGTGTGTATGTGTATATATATATATATATATATATATATATATATATAGTATATATATAATATATATATATATATATATATATATTATATATATATATATATATACATAAATACACACACAAACACACTTATTGTGATGACACGTTGTGTTGTTGTGTGCAGGACTTGAACAACACATGTAGACAGATGCAGAAGAGAGTGGTTGAACTTGTCGCCACAATACAGAACGAGGAAGTCACAAGTAGGTTGACTCTATAGTAACTTAGGGGTAGTACTAAAAGCAGACATCATGGAATAGTTGGTGTTATGTAATAGGGAGAGTGAACTCACAAGTAAGTGGCTCCACCTGGGGGGACTGTATCAAGTGTGAAAATAAGTTAAATGCTAACCTTACTCTTAGTTTATGTCTTAATCACTCTTCATTTGTAATGTTGTACGACATTCTGTTTGATGTTAGATGATTCTACCCAGTCCCAGTACATCCTACAATAGGCAGGGTTTAAAAAAAATGTTTAAAAATTCTTTAACGCCGTTAAAGAATTTAAGAAAACGTGCTGTTTTGATGAATCATCATTTTGCCGTCACCAGGTGAACTCCTGCGGATCAATGATGAACTAAACAACGTATTCCTGCGTTTCGACCGTTACCAGCGCCAACGTGACGCATCAGGGCCGACACCAGCAGGTGGCGCTGTGAGTAGTAGGCTACAGTCACAACTGTGGCTCACTGTTTTATCCCTCAAGTATGCGGAGACTGCTGAAATATTAGTCCTTATTTTTTATTTCCCTCTTAAGTGGCTGATCCTTCCATGACATCTTCACCACGTCTCCCCATCCGAGACTACCCCCCTGTCTCCATTCCCTTATATCTTGCTGTCATGTCCCACTCACTTCCCAGTCTCACCAAGTATCCCATCTCCCAGCTCAGTCCTGTCTTTTCCTTCAGAGGGAATCCACTAAATGACTTACTCTTTTGAAAAAATAAAATTATGCACTTTAATTTAATATGTTGTTATTCAGTCACAAAGCCAACCTGCATTAAGACACTTCTACTTTAAAAATTGAAATGTGACATGTTCTAAGGAAATGCATTGTATGTGAAACAAAATTGAGTTAATCACATCATTGGAAAGAAGATATATTAAGTTTTCCAAATGGTGTAAACATCATGAACTTAGCTCACATACAGACAAAGATATACGACATTGAACATGCCTGAGGTAGAATGGTTCAGACTGAGAAAAACATGTTTGATGCTTGGAATCGCATAAGCACATGATTGAGGACGTTATCATTCCAGATTTGGCCGTTTTGCTTCTATTTCTCCATTCGATGCTTACAAAATAAACTCCCAAGTCAGACTTATTGTCCAAGATATGTCATGCAAACTGTTTATTGCGATTATTGCAACATAATCTGTTTGCTGATATACTTTCTTCATGTGAAGATTTTAATTTACTGTTTTGTTGTTTCAGTCACAACGCCTGCCAGCAGATGGCAGCACGAGGGCCGGGGACACAACTGTTGCAACGGCCAGTCTAATAGACCTGGGTCCCCCCGACCCCATCTCTACAAGTCCAGCTGCACTGTCTAGTGACATTCATGTCCAAATGGCCGCAATGAGTAAGTGACCCCTGGCTGACCTCAGGCTGACCACAAACAGAACATTGTCTTCCCAGTCTGTCATGTTTCATATCCGTCCTACCCACAACAAAGCACTAGCTGGCAAGTGGACCACCCTTCTCTGTATTCACAGCCCAGCATCTCTTGGCTGTCTATGTAACTTGCCTTTCTAAGAATATCTTCAGTTATGTTTCGTTTTAAACAGTATGTATGTGATAGAAATAAAATAATATATTTTATTTTATATTGCGCCACATCCATAATTATTGATGGCACTTCACAACATATTATATTAAATAATTGTACAATAAGAATACTAATATTTAAAATAAATAATAAAAACAATTGTGTGTGTATGTATATGAATAACTCAAATTAATACAGTATTAAATAGCGTAATATTTCTAAAAATAAATATGTAAATAAATATGTTACCTGTTAATCATAAAAAATAGGTAATGATCAATCTAGCAAATAATTTCATAACAGTAATACTACCAAATGAATGTATACTTACGGTTAATAGTAATAACAAAATTAGTAAATGTAGACAAAAATTAAAACATCAAGAAAGTTAAATAAATTAAAAACTGTAACAAAATATCGATAAATAAATGTACGTGACACTGTGTTTGTGGTAGTGACACTGTTTGTTGTTAGTGGCACTGTGTGCCTGTGTCATGTGTCACTCTACTTGTTGTAGACGTGGGCTCTGGCCGGCCTGACGGAGCCCCAGCGGCAGAGGAGCAGGACTTTGACATGTTTGCTCAGTCCCGGCAGTCGTTTGACCAGAACATGCAAAGCAGGTACAGCTCAAAGTTTGGCGTAACAGTTGGTTATTCTTTTTTGATGTATAGAACATTTAGGGCCTGACTTCATATGTACGGTGAATTGTTGAGTGAACTTTCAGAGTAATGTGGTGTACATTAACCCTCTCATGGCCAGAATTCCTGAATACGGCCGACTACAGGGCCACACTGACTTAATATAGTTCTGATTGTGTAATGGCTATGATCGCAAAGATTGCCGTTTTATATATCAAATCTGGGGAATATCTGCACACCGAAAAATGGAACTATTTAGGATTTATTTACCACAGATATATAATTAGTTCTGCATTCTATAGTATAGTAATTTATTAATATTTCAAATATTTCATATGCTGTAGGTACCCATAAATTATTATCGAAAACTATTTTATTAAATGAGTTGTTAAAAAGGTTTCAATATTTGAATTATTTTGTAAAACTTTGACAATTCATATTTTGGCAATAAATTTACATACCTGGCACATACTTGGCTGTTTACACCAGAAATTAGTTCTTCAGATATGGTGAAATGTTTATTTGAATTGGATCACAAATTATTTATTTATTTGCATTTATGCAACTTGAGTATGGGACATGATTCATTGACAGCACTGTAGCAGGTGTGGTGTATATTGCTATTAATCTAGCCTTGAGAGGGTTAATGGATCTGTTACTGAAATACTGGGAGTTTCTGGGTCTGTTAACTGTGTTGTTGTTGCAGGAATGACTACGGAGCTCAGTCACAACAGCAGTTTGAAGGAACGCTAGGGGCAGCCGTCAATGCCAAGACAACAGGCAATGTATGTGGCAATTGGTTTTTGTTCATTGGCTCAGATAAATTATGACTGGAAAAGTCTACCTTTTATTTCCTGGTGTTAATGTAATTGAGGGTATTTTTGAGAAGAGTTACGTTATTACACATTAATGACAGTAGAGATCATTTACAAGGTTCAGTTACAATGCAATTACACTTTCGGGACTATGTTTCAGCTGCGTTGATTGTTTCCTTTCTTGATTACCAGATCTAAATACCTTGTAACTAGCATCCTAAAGAATAATTCAGTCATACTTTATTTGCTCAGATAAATGTGCAGAACAGGATTAAAAAAATCAAACCCTGTTAAAAGCTTGCCTTTTGTTAAACTCTAATTACATTACATAAGATATTTACCTAGAGTAGAAAATGAAGCCAACTAATCTGTGTGCAAAAGTGTTGATATAACCTACTGCAGGACACTGTTAACTTGCAGGTGTTTCTGTAGCATAGCAGACTTGACAAAAAGTTTACATTGAGCTTGTTAAGGCCCCGATATACTGTCAGACACAGCGCCATGTCAGATAAGTTGCTATGGCAATATACAAATTTTATCATCACACCCCACATGGGGCATTCAATTGCCAATCAGGTCGTGCATCATACAGGCACACTCGACTCGGCGAAAGAGTGACCTTTAACCTTAGTCGCACATCCGCCGGACACTGTCCGACTAGGTGTCAGTAGGAGGCCATTCAACATAGCGTCAGACATGTGACGTTGTCATGCAACCGTGTCTCACGGTGGACCTGAGGACATTTCGCTAAGATAAAATGCTCTTGAGGATAATTCATCCCGAAAAATCCATTGTTAAATCAAATAACTTTTTTCAGGACACTGCCATATTACAAAGGACACTAGTTCCATGACATGTCAATGACAATGTCCAGCTTGTGCTTCATAATATTAACAGTTTTCATGTATGATCACTGTTAAGGATCAAAATTGATTTTAAGGTGTACAATTGAGTTCACTACATTAGTGAAATGGTGAAATGGCCTTTACACATGTTCCTGTGCTACAGCGTGATTGTGATGTGTTGTAGACGCTGGGTAAAGAGAGTGACTATGAGGAGATGGAACGGTGGCTCGCAGCCAACAAGGTGAGTGGAGCATTGCGAAATGTAAACAAAAGTCGTCCTTAGGACTGCTCAGGACACCTTACACTTACTCCCTGGCCCAGCTGCTCAGTTGAACACCATCTCGACTTCTCTGGAAAGCATTCAGCCATCCTGCAATAACAGCATGAAGACTATTCTTACACACATCCACCACTGTGTGTAGCCAGGCACACATCACTGTAGCAGGGTGAATTAGAGTAGTGTGAAGTGAAAGAACTTGCCTAGTGTGACATGTGAGTGGTCTGGCAGAGGACACAGGCTCTGTGTAAATGTTTAGAACGTTGAACAGTCCAGATGTCCTGGTTTCTATTCCTCTTAGCGCCACTTTGAAGCTTGTGTCATTTTGGTTAACCAACGTCACTCCAGTTCAGTCAGTTTTATAAAATGTATGTGTCTATAGACAGTGGTGGATATAGGTCAACACATGCTGCAGTGTGTCTACAGCAAGGCTTAAAACTTCCTGCAGAAGTCAAGATGGCATTGCAATAAATAACAAATTAGCCACTGTGTATGAGCATCTTGTAGTTGTCCTTGTGTCTTTACAGAGGTGTTGTTCTTGTGTCTGTTGTCATCTTGTAGTTGTCCCTGTGTCATTGCAGAATTGTGTCTGTGGTCATCTTGTAGTTGTCCCTGTGTCTTTACAGAGGTGTTGTCCTTGTGTCTGTTGTCATCTTGTAGTTGTCCCTGTGTCATTGCAGAAGTGTGTCTGTTGTCATCTTGTAGTTGTCCCTGTGTCATTGCAGAGGTGTGTCTGTGGTCATCTTGTAGTTGTCCCTGTGTCTTTACAAAGGTGTTGTCCTTGTGTCTGTTGTCATCTTGTAGTTGTCCCTGTGTCATTGCAGAGGTGTGTCTGTGGTCATCTTGTAGTTGTCCCTGTGTCTTTACAAAGGTGTTGTCCTTGTGTCTGTTGTCATCTTGTAGTTGTCCCTGTGTCATTGCAGAGGTGTGTCTGTGGTCATCTTGTAGTTGTCCCTGTGTCTTTACAGAGGTGTTGTCCTTGTGTCTGTTGTCATCTTGTAGTTGTCCCTGTGTCATTGCAGAGGTGTGTCTGTGGTCATCTTGTAGTTGTCCCTGTGTCTTTACAAAGGTGTTGTCCTTGTGTCTGTTGTCATCTTGTAGTTGTCCCTGTGTCATTGCAGAGGTGTGTCTGTGGTCATCTTGTAGTTGTCCCTGTGTCTTTACAAAGGTGTTGTCCTTGTGTCTGTTGTCATCTTGTAGTTGTCCCTGTGTCATTGCAGAGGTGTGTCTGTGGTCATCTTGTAGTTGTCCCTGTGTCTTTACAGAGGTGTTGTCCTTGTGTCTGTTGTCATCTTGTAGTTGTCCCTGTGTCATTGCAGAGGTGTGTCTGTGGTCATCTTGTAGTTGTCCCTGTGTCTTTACAAAGGTGTTGTCCTTGTGTCTGTTGTCATCTTGTAGTTGTCCCTGTGTCATTGCAGAGGTGTGTCTGTGGTCATCTTGTAGTTGTCCCTGTGTCTTTACAGAGGTGTTGTCCTTGTGTCTGTTGTCATCTTGTAGTTGTCCCTGTGTCATTGCAGAGGTGTGTCTGTTGTCATCTTGTAGTTGTCCCTGTGTCATTGCAGAATTGTGTCTGTTGTCATCTTGTAGTTGTCCCTGTGTCATTGCAGAGGTGTGTCTGTGGTCATCTTGTAGTTGTCCCTGTGTCCTTACAGAGGTGTTGTCCTTGTGTCTGTTGTCATCTTGTAGTTGTCCCTGTGTCATTACAGAAGTGTGTCTGTGGTCATCTTGTAGTTGTCCCTGTGTCTTTACAGAGGTGTTGTCCTTGTGTCTGTTGTTATCTTGTAGTTGTCCCTGTGTCATTGCAGAATTGTGTCTGTGGTCATCTTGTAGTTGTCCCTGTGTCCTTACAGAGGTGTTGTCCTTGTGTCTGTTGTTATCTTGTAGTTGTCCCTGTGTCATTACAGAAGTGTGTCTGTGGTCATCTTGTAGTTGTCCCTGTGTCCTTACAGAGGTGTTGTCCTTGTGTCTGTTGTTATCTTGTAGTTGTCCCTGTGTCATTACAGAAGTGTGTCTGTGGTCATCTTGTAGTTGTCCCTGTGTCTTTACAGAGGTGTTGTCCTTGTGTCTGTTGTCATCTTGTAGTTGTCCCTGTGTCATTGCAGAGGTGTGTCTGTGGTCATCTTGTAGTTGTCCCTGTGTCTTTACAGAGGTGTTGTCCTTGTGTCTGTTGTCATCTTGTAGTTGTCCCTGTGTCATTGCAGAGGTGTGTCTGTGGTCATCTTGTAGTTGTCCCTGTGTCTTTACAGAGGTGTTGTCCTTGTGTCTGTTGTCATCTTGTAGTTGTCCCTGTGTCATTGCAGAGGTGTGTCTGTGGTCATCTTGTAGTTGTCCCTGTTTCTTTACAGAGGTGTTGTCCTTGTGTCTGTTGTTATCTTGTAGTTGTCCCTGTGTCATTGCAGAGGTGTGTCTGTGGTCATCTTGTAGTTGTCCCTGTGTCTTTACAGAGGTGTTGCCCTTGGGGTTTTTTCATCTTGTAGTTGTCCCTGTGTCATTACAGAGGTGTGTCTGTGTCATCTTGTAGTTGTCCCTGTGTCTTTACAGAGGTGTGTCTGTGGTCATCTTGTAGTTGTCCCTGTGTCATTAGAGAGGTGTGTCTGTGGTCATCTTGTAGTTGTCCCTGTGTCTTTACAGAGGTGTGTCTGTGGTCATCTTGTAGTTGTCCCTGTGTCATTAGAGAGGTGTGTCTGTGATCATCTTGTAGTTGTCCCTGTGTCTTTACAGAGGTGTGTCTGTGGTCATCTTGTAGTTGTCCCTGTGTCTTTACAGAGGTGTGTCTGTGGTCATCTTGTAGTTGTCCCTGTGTCTTTACAGAGGTGTGTCTGTGGTCATCTTGTAGTTGTCCTTGTGTCTTTACAGAGGTGTGTCTGTGGTCATCTTGTAGTTGTCCCTGTGTCTTTAAAAGAGGTGTTGTCCTTGTGTCTGTTGTCATCTTGTAGTTGTCCCTGTGTCATTGCAGAGGTGTGTCTGTGGTCATCTTGTAGTTGTCCCTGTGTCTTTACAAAGGTGTTGTCCTTGTGTCTGTTGTCATCTTGTAGTTGTCCCTGTGTCATTGCAGAGGTGTGTCTGTGGTCATCTTGTAGTTGTCCCTGTGTCTTTACAGAGGTGTTGTCCTTGTGTCTGTTGTCATCTTGTAGTTGTCCCTGTATCATTGCAGAGGTGTGTCTGTGGTCATCTTGTAGTTGTCCCTGTGTCTTTACAGAGGTGTTGTCCTTGTGTCTGTTGTCATCTTGTAGTTGTCCCTGTGTCATTGCAGAGGTGTGTCTGTGGTCATCTTGTAGTTGTCCCTGTGCTTTACAGAGGTGTTGTCCTTGTGTCTGTTGTCATCTTGTAGTTGTCCCTGTGTCATTGCAGAGGTGTGTCTGTTGTCATCTTGTAGTTGTCCCTGTGTCATTGCAGAGGTGTGTCTGTGGTCATCTTGTAGTTGTCCCTGTGTCTTTACAGAGGTGTTGTCCTTGTGTCTGTTGTCATCTTGTAGTTGTCCCTGTATCATTGCAGAGGTGTGTCTGTGGTCATCTTGTAGTTGTCCCTGTGTCTTTACAGAGGTGTTGTCCTTGTGTCTGTTGTCATCTTGTAGTTGTCCCTGTGTCATTGCAGAGGTGTGTCTGTTGTCATCTTGTAGTTGTCCCTGTGTCATTGCAGAATTGTGTCTGTTGTCATCTTGTAGTTGTCCCTGTGTCATTGCAGAGGTGTGTCTGTGGTCATCTTGTAGTTGTCCCTGTGTCTTTACAGAGGTGTTGTCCTTGTGTCTGTTGTCATCTTGTAGTTGTCCCTGTGTCATTGCAGAGGTGTGTCTGTTGTCATCTTGTAGTTGTCCCTGTGTCTTTACAGAGGTGTTGTCCTTGTGTCTGTTGTCATCTTGTAGTTGTCCCTGTGTCATTGCAGAGGTGTGTCTGTGGTCATCTTGTAGTTGTCCCTGTGTCTTTACAGAGGTGTTGTCCTTGTGTCTGTTGTCATCTTGTAGTTGTCCCTGTGACATTGCAGAGGTGTGTCTGTGGTCATCTTGTAGTTGTCCCTGTGTCTTTACAGAGGTGTGTCTGTGGTCATCTTGTAGTTGTCCTTGTGTCTTTACAGAGGTGTGTATGTGGTCATCTTGTAGTTGTCCTTGTGTCTTTACAGAGGTGTGTCTGTGGTCATCTTGTAGTTGTCCTTGTGTCTTTACAGAGATGTGTCTGTGGTTATCTTGTAGTTGTCCCTGTGTCATTACAGAAGTGTGTCTGTGGTCATCTTGTAGTTGTCCCTGTGTCTTTACAGAGGTGTTGTCCTTGTGTCTGTTGTCATCTTGTAGTTGTCCCTGTGTCATTGCAGAGGTGTGTCTGTTGTCATCTTGTAGTTGTCCCTGTGTCTTTACAGAGGTGTGTCTGTGGTCATCTTGTAGTTGTCCCTGTGTCATTGCAGAAGTGTGTCTGTGGTCATCTTGTAGTTGTCCCTGTGTCTTTACAGAGGTGTGTCTGTGGTTATCTTGTAGTTGTCCCTGTGTCATTACAGAAGTGTGTCTGTGGTCATCTTGTAGTTGTCCCTGTGTCTTTACAGAGGTGTTGTCCTTGTGTCTGTTGTCATCTTGTAGTTGTCCCTGTGTCATTGCAGAGGTGTGTCTGTGGTCATCTTGTAGTTGTCCCTGTGTCTTTACAGAGGTGTTGTCCTTGTGTCTGTTGTCATCTTGTAGTTGTCCCTGTGTCATTGCAGAGGTGTGTCTGTGGTCATCTTGTAGTTGTCCTTGTGTCTTTACAGAGGTGTTGTCCTTGTGTCTGTTGTCATCTTGTAGTTGTCCCTGTGTCATTGCAGATGTGTGTCTGTGGTCATCTTGTAGTTGTTCTTGTGTCTTTACAGAGGTGTGTATGTGGTCATCTTGTAGTTGTCCCTGTGTCTTTACAGAGGTGTGTCTGTGGTCATCTTGTAGTTGTCCTTGTGTCTTTACAGAGGTGTGTATGTGGTCATCTTGTAGTTGTCCTTGTGTCTTTACAGAGGTGTGTCTGTGGTCATCTTGTAGTTGTCCTTGTGTCTTTACAGAGATGTGTCTGTGGTTATCTTGTAGTTGTCCCTGTGTCCTTACAGAAGTGTGTCTGTGGTCATCTTGTAGTTGTCCCTGTGTCTTTACAGAGGTGTGTCTGTGGTCATCTTGTAGTTGTCCCTGTGTCATTAGAGAGGTGTGTCTGTGGTCATCTTATAGTTGTCCCTGTGTCATTAGAGAGGTGTGTCTATGGTCATCTTATAGTTGTCCCTGTGTCATTACAGAGGTGTGTCTGTAGTCATCTTGTAGATGTCCTTATGTCATCTGGTTTTGCTTTTTTCAGGTGCCAGAAACTGCACAAGATACAGGTACGACTTCAGGTAGGGAAACATTTAAAAACTTAAATAAATTTGTTTTATTAAAAGCATATATGGTTGTGTTAAATTGACATGAGGGTTTACGTGTGTGCACATACTTTAGATGCATATAAACCTTTGTATATAAAAAATTTTTAAACAATAACTGTAACCTTTATTTACATTGACATATCTTACAGTTATATTATTTTATGCAGGTAAATTATTCAAAAGATTTTATAGATTTTGTATGCCATACAAATTGTGGATTATTATCAGACATACTGAACCATAACCATACTCTTGATCAGGTACAACAGCACATCATTAATCCAGACATGGATAATCCATGAATGTATGCACCCACCCAGAGATCATTTCATTGAAACAACCCCGATTTTTAATGCAGTCACCCTGAGAACTGAAGTGTGTTTGTTGACAACGTCTAAGTACCTGACAGTGCCACAGAAGCACAATGGGTAGAATTGGTCTTAAATTGTGATTGTTTCTTTGCAGCAGAGTTTGACAAGTTCCTGGCCACGCGAGCAAAGGAGGCAGAGGAGCAGCCCCCTAGTGAGGGGGCGAGGGGAAACACGCGTGGGGGGCGACTCATGCAGAAGGGGGATGCAGACAACAGTCTGTTTGCGTTGTAAATAGAAGGGGCGGGGTATGAGTGTATGTTGAGTTCCACTGAGCCATGGACACTGTATTGTGAGTGGACGTGTGTAGAGTTGTCCTGCTGCTCTGTTTATCTCGTTCACCTGTGTACGCTGTCTGCAGCACCTGTACTCCCTGCTCCCTGCTCCCTGCTCGCCTGGCATGCTGCGCCACTCTCACTTGGTATTATCACAAGGATCTGTCGTTGGTTACTTGATGTTGTGACCCATAACACTAACAGACACAGCTCTGCAGAGGCTGGACACCTCATCCTTGCGTTAAGTGCATTACTTTGTGTCCATTTATTATTATAATGCAGTGTCAGTCTGTGCACTACTGACAGCAAGTAGTGTCTGTGTCTACATCTGTAAAATGTGTACATTACCTCACCTCTGACAGCAAGTTGCCTTGTCTGTGCTGTAAATTCTGCAGATTTATCAGTTGGAAGAACATTATTATTACCAAAATCATGGCAAAGTTCACCATAGAACAGAACCAGATCAATACAAATTGAAGCCTGTAGAGTGAGTGAGAGGCTTGCGCGTACTGTATAGCTGTGTCTTGTCTGCCAGTCACATTCCTCAGTTTGGCAGTATTGACATGCTGGTAGATAACAGTCTGGAAAGACAACAGCTGCAAATTAAGAGTTGCTGCTTTGTCAGGTGTATTTGTTGACAGTTGTGTTTGGGTGCTATGCAGAACGTATGTACACATGTATGGTATGTGTGTTACACTCTACACCTGTACAGTATGTGTGTTATGGCGTATAACTAGACATGTTAGACTTGTACAGTGGTCTGTTTGTGGCGTTCTAGAGATGCTGTTAGCTGACCCTTGGGACATTCTCCTACTCATATTTTTTGTTCTGGTGCCTAGGTGTATCCACGTCCCTCGTGGGCTTAGACATTCTTGTAGGCAAGGCCTGAATCAGCTTATACAGTCACTTTTTGTCCATGATGACGCATCTTGTATATTTAAATAAGAACATTGTCTTGTGTCCCAGTAATTTGCCACTGCTACTCAATCAGAGACTTTGCTCACTTCCTGGTTTACATCATATATTGCTATTTTTATGCGAACAATTATGTTAATTGATACAGCAGTAAATGTAGCGTTGATTATTTACCAAAATATATACCGCACCGTAGGCACTTTACAGTTGTTCAAGCATACGTACATGCATATGACTATTGATGATATAATAATTCACAAGAGTGACATGGAATACCCATGTTGTAGTACACTCTAAGATGCTCTTTCTGTCTTCACATGTGACAGTGTGCTGATGTCTTCCTGTTTGGGCGCCAACCTGTTGAAGTAGACATTGTTGTGTTGAGCTATTAGCAGTGTCTTTAGCAATCGAGACAGGCACAACAAACAGCTCCGCATTGTTGACTGTCGTCATCTCTCCGGTTGTTTATATATTTGGAAGTAACTTATTTAATCTTGATTGTTATCTGAATGTTACTGAATGGAATTGATGTGGTTGTGCCAGCTTGTTGCCATGACTTGAGTAACAGATGAGTTTGCTGCATGTGGAATGACAAGTTGTTGGTGTAAATAGTGTTACTATCTTAAGACGTTTGACGAGTTGTAATAAAATCCCGGAGTTTAGTTCGGTGGAGGAAACATGGGGAGTATGAAACATTGCAAATGACCAGAATGTGTTGTCATGAATTGCTTTTTAAGCCACGCTCAGCTTCTTTGAGTGCCTGTGTTTAGGTAACTTACTTAGGTTAGCGGGAGTTGGTCTTGCCAATTATGTCACCCGTTCTTTCACCTTTGCAGAAGTGACATTATACCAAGGAATTACAAAACTACCAAAATGCTCTGTAACATACATAAGTATGTATATATTATATTTGTATGCAATGTAATAAATATTACATGTGTATTCAAAGTGTTAATGTGTTTGGCGGAGTTGTGTATTGGGAGTGGTAATGTGTTCAGTGGAGTTGTGTATTGGGAGTGGTAATGTGTTCAGTTGAGTTGTGTATTGGGAGTGGTAATATGTTCAGTGGTGTTGTGTATTGGGAGTGGTAATGTGTTCAGTGGTGTGTATTGGGAGTGGTAATGTGTTCAGTGGTGTGTATTGGGAGTGGTAATGTGTTCAGTGGAGTTGTGTATTGGGAGTGGTAATGTGTTCAGTGGTGTTGTGTATTGGAAGTGGTGATTGTCTAAAAACTAGGCCAACTACTGCTTGGAGAGAGCACTGACACTGCAAGCAGTGAAACAAAACAAATGGCCAGTGCTCTGTGATTTGTCATATATGATTTCACCTTCATCCAGTCAAATGCTACCAAGAGCACCAACCATATGTGATGTATCAAGCAGTGAGAATCAACTTATAGTGAGTCTCAATTATCATTTCATAATGTGTAACAATACATATTCTATTCTGCGTTCTTAACAGGCCCATCCTTTTGTGTTGACTGACAACATCGACAACATCAGCCTGAGCAGTAAACAAAGTGGCAAAATCTCTTAATTGAACGACGGGTCTGTAGGTTAAATATCCATCGCACATCAGGTTGACATCTCACTTCAGCATGAAATAATCAACTAATAGTAAACTTTACATTCTTCGAAATGACGAAAGCTGGAACAGGAGGTTTCTTGGCTGCTGCACCAACTGTGTAGAATTCACTTCCTACCAGCGTTAAATTAGAAGGAAATATAGTTTCATTCCGCTGGTGTCTACAAACCCTATCTCTTTAACGCTGCCTCTAAACTTTGATCTTTAAGAATAATGGCACATTAGAAGTCATTATTATCTTAAATATGCACATCTTCACAGCAAAATTATATGATAAAATTGTAATGTAGAAAGTTGTTATCGGAATGAACTGTGAAGGGTAACAGCATTATGTCGAAACTTCGTTATACACGGCTTTGTGTTCCTGAATGCAACATGTTAAAATGTCTAAAAATCAATGCCAGACAACTTGTGGAACTCCAGCACTCAAAACTCATCTGGCTACTGAGCAATTGGTTGAGCCAATTCCAAAGAAAACTAACAAAAGTAGGCTTGCCTGTCATATACCCATCTGGACTCCTCAGATTAGTTACTGAACACTGTTGTAAGGCCTGTTTCCTGTTTCTGAACATATCTAATTACTAGTTTGTGGAACGTTCTTTATCTACCACCATTTAGCAACTAACTCACAAGCATTACAACTGGACAAAAACCACCTGACACATATTTAACATAAATGTTTAATATGCAGCCATCCATTGGCACATGTACATTTGAGTTGGATCACTTACAATAATATTATAATCAACTAGAAAACTGATTTACATGTTTCATGTATGATTAAACTTTAAAACATCTTTCTAATTTCATAAAACTGCAGATATCTTGTAACAACCTAATTACAAGTTTCTTCAACTTGTAGCAAAAATATAACAGTATCAATCTGGACAGATTTTTCTCTGGAGTTGCACAAAGCAGTCCTTGCTTTGTCAAAGAATGAATCAAACTCTTAAATCTTAACTTAACGAAAGCAGCATTGTTGATGTGCTCACGATATACAGGTCCCTGGATATGATGTGATGATTTAAAATGAGAAAGGCCCGGGTGATGAACGCATTAACATTTCGCCTGACGCCTTGAACTTGACCTAATACAGCAAGAAAAGACAGTAAAGCATTCACTTCTTCTTCCCTCCCCACAACCAGCCCTTCATTATGCCTGTCAGGCCTCCCGTGGCTGCCTTCTGGGTCTGTAGTTTGTCCTCCAGTGACGGGAACTCCACTAAACTGAGGGCAACGTCAAAGAACAGTGGCTTGCAGGGCACCGGCTCGAAGCTTGGCGGAAACTGGGTCAAATTAGGCTTCTTTGTCGTCACATTCGGGTCCTCGATGTATTCGTCTAATCGCTCACTCAGTGGCTGAAAAACAATTGGATGTTTCATTAGGGCAGTTAGCCAGTACTACAAGACTACGTAAGTGTTAGCCAGTACTACAAGACTATACAAGTGTTAGCCAGTACTACAAGACTACGCAAGTGTTAGCCAGTACTACAAGACTATGTAAGTCTTAGCCAGTACTACAAGACTATGTAAGTCTTAGCCAGTACTACAAGACTATGTAAGTCTTAGCCAGTACTACAAGACTACGTAAGTCTTAGCCAGTACTACAAGACGATGTAAGTGTTAGCCAGTACTACAAGACTACGTAAGTCTTAGCCAGTACTACAAGACTATGTAAGTCTTAGCCAGTACTACAAGAATACGTCAGTATTAGCCAGTACTACAAGACTACGTAAGTCTTAGCCAGTACTACAAGACGATGTAAGTGTTAGCCAGTACTACAAGACTACGTAAGTGTTAGCCAGTACTACAAGTCTATGTAAGTGTTAACCAGTACTACAAGACTACATAAGTTTAGCCAGTACTACAAGACTACGTAAGTGTTAGCCAGTACTACAAGACTACATAAGTGTTAGCCAGTACTACAAGACTACATAAGTGTTAGCCAGTACTACAAGACTACGCAAGTGTTAGCCAGTAGTACAAGACTACATAAGTCCTAGCCAGTACAAGACTGTACACAAGTGTTAGTCACTACTATAAGATTGTACTTAAGTGTTAGCCAATACTACTAAACTGTACATAAGTGTTAGCCAGTACTGCAATACTAGACAAATGTTAGCTAGTACTGCAAGAATGTACATATGTGTTAGCAGTACTACAACCCTGTATACAAGTGTTAGCCTGTACTACAATATAATAATAATTGTAAAACTTCTATAGTGCCTATATCCTTAAAAAGTTCAAGTTCAGAGACACAAGTGTTAGCCAGTACTGCAACACTGTATACAAGTGTTAGCCAGTACTGCAACACTGTATACAAGGTTAGCCAGTACTGCAACACTGTATACATAACTGTGTTAAGACTTCTATAGTGCCTATACACTGTATACAAGTGTTAGCCAGTACTGCAACACTGTATACAATGGTTAGCCAGTACTGCAACACTGTATACAATGTTAGCCAGTACTGCAACACTGTATACAAGAGTTAGCCAGTACTGCAACACTGTATACAAGTGTTAGCCAGTACTGCAACACTGTATACAATGGTTAGCCAGTACTGCAACACTGTATACAAGTGTTAGCCAGTACTGCAACACACACTGTATACAAGTGTTAGCCAGTACTGCAACACTGTATACAAGTGTTAGCCAGTACTGCAACACTGTATACAAGTGTTAGCCAGTACTGCAACACTGTATACAATGGTTAGCCAGTACTGCAACACTGTATACAAGAGTTAGCCAGTACTGCAACACTGTATACAATGGTTAGCCAGTACTGCAACACTGTATACAATGGTTAGCCAGTACTGCAACACTGTATACAAGAGTTAGCCAGTACTGCAACACTGTATACAATGGTTAGCCAGTACTGCAACACTGTATACAATGGTTAGCCAGTACTGCAACACTGTATACAAGAGTTAGCAAGTACTGCAACACTGTATACAAGTGTTAGTCAGTAAAGCAACACTGTATACAAGTGTTAGCCGGTACTGCAACACTGTATACAGGTGTTAGCTAGTACTACAAGAATATACGCAAGTGTCAGCCAGTACTACAAGGTGAGACTACGTACGATGCTGGTCTTGGAGGCGGCGGGCGTGGCAACCTCACTCTGTGTGTCGAGGATGCTTGAGGCGTGACACGAGTACTTCATTCCCTCAACCTCCCGCACCAAGTCTTCAAGGGATGATTGCATCTCCTGCAGGGACAGACAACACATCACATTACATCACATCAAGCCACTCTGTATGTGCAGTTTCGCACATCAATACAATAACCCCAAAATATCTTCTAAAAATGATTTTCAGAAATGACTGCTTTACCATTTCATCTGTGAGGCACTGCCTGTCCTAGTCACTGCAGTGACACTGTCAATTTCACTGTGGTGACACTTAATGTGTCACTGTTAAAACCTGCCAAAGGCATCAACTGATTGTGATAGGGTAGGCTGGTCAATCTAGGATTTTTCTGCTGAACTTCCAAGATGTGTCTGTTGTTGACAGGTGTCTACTGTGGACAGGTGTTGGCTATTATTGTTACAGTAGTCAGCCAATAGGGCCTGTAAGTGGGTCACGATATATGGCGAGACTCCGCGTGACTGGAGCTGATTGGGGAATGCATGGACACAAGAATAATATTCTAACGATGGATGACAGTTGTAGCTTCCGACTGATGAATACTAGGAAAATCAGGTCATAAATATCTTGTGTTATACCTTTCTTATCTTTAATGTCAGATTTAATATTGCGTTTACCACACTATCATAGACATATAGCGATTTACGTAGTACAGATAATAGACACGATTTTAGGCCATGTGTCTTTTATGGGATTTGCATTTTCCATTGCTGTACGTTGTGGTTTCAATAAGCACTTATATCTGACAAGTTGTCTAAATGCACACAATCATAACACATGTATACGTTTGCCCCAAACAGGTTGTACTGTGCAAAAATTGGCACTCTTCATTATAAGTCAAGATCGCCAAACACAAGTACTTGCCACTAATGCCATCACCACAACAATCGATTAAAATTCAAGATTTTTGTGATCATTGTCACCGGCAAAGTGTTCCATTGCTTCTGCTTGTAATAATCCTTCGGAAAATATAACTGAAATACACTATTTTGGAACAGTTCGATTATTACAACCAAAAACAAAACATAGTCCTATATGTTAACATGGAGAATATGGACTTCCTGCCCCCAACTGCCCCCAGCCTCATTTTCGCGCGCGAGACTTACACACCCTATTACAGTTGGTTCTTACCACAGTCTGGGTTGACTTGACCTTCCTGCTGCCAGCGAGACTGGCAAGTGCTTCCTGGGCGTACTTGAGGGTGCGTTCACACAATGCCAGTGTCTCACGCCACTTCTTGGCTGCAGCGTACGTCTGGGCTATGTAGGAACACCTGCAAGAGTGGTATACCACAGTGAATGTCTGGGCTATGTAGGAACACCTGCAAGAGTGGTACACCACAGTGAATGTCTGGGCTATGTAGGAACACCTGCAAGAGTGGTACACCACAGTGAATGTCTGGGCTATGTAGGAACACCTGCAAGAGTGGTACACCACAGTGAATGTCTGGGCTATGTAGGAACACCTGCAAGAGTGGTACACCGCAGTGAATGTCTGGGCTATGTAGGAACACCTGCAAGAGTGGTACACCGCAGTGAATGTCTGGGCTACGTAGGAACACCTGTAAGAGTGGTACACCACAGTGAATGTCTGGGCTATGTAGGAACACCTGCAAGAGTGGTACACCGCAGTGAATGTCTGGGCTATGTAGGAACACCTGCAAGAGTGGTACACCGCAGTGAATGTCTGGGCTATGTAGGAACACCTGCAAGAGTGGTACACCGCAGTGAATGTCTGGGCTATGTAGGAACACCTGCAAGAGTGGTACACCGCAGTGAATGTCTGGGCTACGTAGGAACACCTGCAAGAGTGGTACACCGCAGTGAATGTCTGGGCTACGTAGGAACACCTGCAAGAGTGGTACATCGCAGTGAATGTCTGGGCTACGTAGGAACACCTGCAAGATTGGTACACCGCAGTGAATGTCTGGGCTACGTAGGAACACCTGCAAGAGTGGTACACCGCAGTGAATGTCTGGGCTACGTAGGAACACCTGCAAGAGTGGTACACCCCAGTGAATGTCTGGGCTACGTAGGAACACCTGCAAGAGTGGTACACCGCAGTGAATGTCTGGGCTATGTAGGAACACCTGCAAGAGTGGTACACCGCAGTGAATGTCTGGGCTATGTAGGAACACCTGCAAGAGTGGTACACCGCAGTGAATGTCTGGGCTACGTAGGAACACCTGCAAGATTGGTACACCGCAGTGAATGTCTGGGCTACGTAGGAACACCTGCAAGAGTGGTACACCGCAGTGAATGTCTGGGCTACGTAGGAACACCTGCAAGAGTGGTACACCGCAGTGAATGTCTGGGCTACGTAGGAACACCTGCAAGAGTGGTACACCGCAGTGAATGTCTGGGCTACGTAGGAACTCCTGCAAGAGTGGTACAACGCAGTGAATGTCTGGGCTACGTAGGAACACCTGCAAGAGTGGTACACCACAGTGAATGTCTGGGCTACGTAGGAACACCTGCAAGAGTGGTACACCACAGTGAATGTCTGGGCTACGTAGGAACACCTGCAAGAGTGGTACACCACAGTGAATGTCTGGGCTACGTAGGAACACCTGCAAGAGTGGTACACCGCAGTGAATGTCTGGGCTACGTAGGAACACCTGCAAGAGTGGTACACCGCAGTGAATGTCTGGGCTACGTAGGAACACCTGCAAGAGTGGTACACCACAGTGAATGTCTGGGCTACGTAGGAACTCCTGCAAGAGTGGTACAACGCAGTGAATGTCTGGGCTACGTAGGAACACCTGCAAGAGTGGTACACCGCAGTGAATGTCTGGGCTACGTAGGAACACCTGCAAGAGTGGTACAACGCAGTGAATGTCTGGGCTACGTAGGAACACCTGCAAGAGTGGTACACCACAGTGAATGTCTGGGCTACGTAGGAACTCCTGCAAGAGTGGTACACCACAGTGAATGTCTGGGCTACGTAGGAACACCTGCAAGAGTGGTACACCGCAGTGAATGTCTGGGCTACGTAGGAACACCTGCAAGAGTGGTACACCGCAGTGAATGTCTGGGCTACGTAGGAACACCTGCAAGAGTGGTACACCACAGTGAATGTCTGGGCTACGTAGGAACACCTGCAAGAGTGGTACACCGCAGTGAATGTCTGGGCTACGTAGGAACTCCTGCAAGAGTGGTACACCGCAGTGAATGTCTGGGCTACGTAGGAACACCTGTAAGAGTGGTACACCACAGTGAATGTCTGGGCTATGTAGGAACACCTGTAAGAGTGGTACACCGCAGTGAATGTCTGGGCTATGTAGGAACACCTGTAAGAGTGGTACACCACAGTGAATGTCTGGGCTACGTAGGAACACCTGCAAGAGTGGTACACCACAGTGAATGTCTGGGCTACGTAGGAACACCTGCAAGAGTGGTACACCACAGTGAATGTCTGGGCTATGTAGGAACACCTGCAAGAGTGGTACACCGCAGTGAATGTCTGGGCTACGTAGGAACACCTGTAAAAGTGGTACACTGCAGTGAAGGTCTGGGCTACGTAGGAACACCTACAAGAGTGGTACACCGCAGTGAAGGTCTGGGCTACGTAGGAACACCTGCAAGAGTGGTACACCACAGTGAATGTCTGGGCTATGTAGGAACACCTGCAAGAGTGGTACACCGCAGTGAATGTCTGGGCTACGTAGGAACACCTGTAAAAGTGGTACACTGCAGTGAAGGTCTGGGCTACGTAGGAACACCTGCAAGAGTGGTACACCGCAGTGAAGGTCTGGGCTACGTAGGAACACCTACAAGAGTGGTACACCGCAGTGAAGGTCTGGGCACTATAGAGTGGGACACTACATTCTATGTGCAAACAATGTAGGACACATTGAAAGGAGGTGGATACTACAATGCTGATAAAACATGGACATAAGTCCTGTTACACAAAATAGATTACTTTCACTGTTTTGTATTAAAATTACATTACATTACACAAAACAGTGTAAAACACTTACCTCAAAGGCTTTCAGGCTGATCTGAAGGCCATATGGCTGATCCAA
The DNA here is from genome assembly GCA_025642075.2 of Ridgeia piscesae. NCBI lineage: Eukaryota > Metazoa > Annelida > Polychaeta > Sabellida > Siboglinidae > Ridgeia > Ridgeia piscesae. The sequence goes on from JAODUO010000387.1 coordinate 500,773, forward strand.
AGGCCCTAAGATTAACTTGAAGGGTGTAAGACTTGAAGACTATAAGACTTTTCTGAAGGTCCTAAAACTGACCCATATGCTATAAAAGTGAATTGAAGGCTCAAAGACTGACTGGTCTGAAGGCCATAAGATGACAAGGTTGACATGAAGGCCACATAAGACTGACATGAAGGCCCTAAGACTGACCTGAAGGCTTTATAGGAGACTATCTGTGTGTTGATGTCCTGCTGCAGGTCATCGTCGTACTCGAGGCCCGGCAGACTCGACACCTCCGCCAGGTTCTGTCAACACAAGTCACAGTGAGAAGAGGCAAACAGGACACGAGTCACAGTGAGAGGTGGCAAACAGGACACGAGTCACAGTGAGAGGAGGCAAACAGGACACGAGTCACAGTGAGAGGAGGCAAACAGGACACGAGTCACAGTGAGAGGTGGCAAACAGGACACGAGTCACAGTGAGAGGAGGCAAACAGGACACGAGTCACAGTGAGAGGTGGCAAACAGGACACGAGTCACAGTGAGAGGAGGCAAACAGGACACGAGTCACAGTGAGAGGAGGCAAACAGGACACGAGTCACAGTGAGAGGTGGCAAACAGGACACAAGTCACAGTGAGAGGTGGCAAACAGGACACAAGTCACAGTGAGAGGTGGCAAACAGGACACAAGTCAGTGAGATGTGGCAAACAGGACATAAGTCACAGTGAGAGGAGGCAAATAGGACACAAGTCATAGTGAGAGGAGGCAAACGGGACACAAGTCACAATGAGAGGTGGCAAACAGGACACAAGTCACAGTGAGAGGTGGCAAACAGGACACGAGTCACAGTGAGAGGTGGCAAACAGGATACAAGTTATAGTGAGAAGAGGCAAACAGGACACACGTAACAGTGAGAGGTGGCAAACAGGACACAAGTCACAGTGAGAGGAGGCAAACAGGACACAAGTCAGTGAGAGGAGGCAAACAGGACACGAGTCACAGTGAGAGGTGGCAAACAGGACACAAGTCAGTGAGATGTGGCAAACAGAACACAAGTCACAGTGAGAGGAGGCAAACAGGACACACGTAACAGTGAGAGGTGGCAAACAGGACATAAGTCACAGTGAGATGTGGCAAACAGGACACAAGTCAGTGAGAGGAGGCAAACAGGACACGAGTCACAGTGAGAGGTGGCAAATAGGACACAAGTCATAGTGAGAGGAGGCAAACGGGACACAAGTCACAATGAGAGGTGGCAAACAGGACACAAGTCACAGTGAGATGTGGCAAACAGGACATAAGTCACAGTGAGAGGAGGCAAATAGGACACAAGTCATAGTGAGAGGAGGCAAACGGGACACAAGTCACAATGAGAGGTGGCAAACAGGACACAAGTCACAGTGAGAGGTGGCAAACAGGACACGAGTCACAGTGAGAGGTGGCAAACAGGATACAAGTTATAGTGAGAAGAGGCAAACAGGACACACGTAACAGTGAGAGGTGGCAAACAGGACACAAGTCACAGTGAGAGGAGGCAAACAGGACACAAGTCAGTGAGAGGAGGCAAACAGGACACAAGTCACAGTGAGAGGAGGCAAACAGGACACGAGTCACAGTGAGAGGTGGCAAACGGGACACAAGTCACAGTGAGAGGAGGCAAACGGGACACAAGTCACAGTGAGAGGTGGCAAACAGGACACAAGTCACAGTGAGAGGTGGCAAACAGGACACAAGTCACAGTGAGAGGAGGCAAACAGAACACAAGTCACAATGAGAGGTGATGAACAACAGGACACAATGCTTGATGACAGGAGGCGAACGGGAAACATGTCACAACGAATGGAAGTAAACAACAAGACACAAGTCACGATGAGAGGAGGTAAACAACAGGACACAAACTGCCCTGTCTACCCAAGCCAAGTCAACTGTCTTCATGTCACTTGGTACTTTCACTGATCAACAAAAGTACATCTCACGGACCACACAATGATGTCAACTTTCACTGTACTATAATTTTAAGATCTGTCCTTAATGTTATTATTATATTGTAAACATTTCAACAAAAGTTATTAAACCAAAAAAACTGTTTCCATTTTGTAATTTTCTATGCCCTCCAGACCAATTTCCAAATGTGACGTTTAAGAAACAAAAGGCAATGTTTTGGTTGATGATGACATCCTACTGCCCCACCTGTATGATGATGTCATAGAGCCGGGCCAGGTCCTGAGGCTTGGTGAGTTTCTTGCCCTCCTCCGGCCTCGCCGTGCGCAGGTTCGTCTTGAGAGACTCGGCCATGAGCAGGTTGCGCTCGGCCGTCTTTGTCTGACGCAGGTAGGTCAGGTAGGTGTGCAGGTAGATCATGTTGGGCACCTTCTCCTCCGTCACCTGGCCACGCTGCAGTGCCTTGAACAGCTGCAAGACACACATTCAACCAATCGTGACATATACCGTCAATCAACCATGACAGATATCGTCAATCAACCATGTCAGACAGTTGGTCAAATGTGACATATACCATCAATCAACCACGACAGACATTCAATCAATCGTGACACATGCCATCAGTCATTCAACCATGATAGATGGTCAATCAACCCTGACAGACAGTCATCATGACAGATAGTCAGTCAATCGTGACACATACTGTCAATCAACCATGACAGACACAGTCAGTAAACCATAATTAACAGTCAACCATGACAGACACACAATGACACAGGCAGTCAACCATTACAGACATAGTCCGTCTACAGACACCAATTCACAGAATCCGTGTTTACGATGTACCATACCCCGGCTGACAACTCCTGGTCACACATTTCCCAACAAATATAAAAATGAATTAGTTTCATGAATTGAGAATGTAAAAGTCAGTGTCAACTTATGACCACGACTGTTCATTCGAGGTGGACACTGGAAACGTAACAGCAACTCACAGGATCATCCCTGAGGTCGTCCTTGAGGCACTGCTGGGCATCAATCAATTCCTTGAGTAAACTCTCGTAGACAGACAACTTGCTGTCAATGGTGGAGGCGTCCGTGATGTGTGTCTCGCTCTCCTGTAAACTCAGCAGGAACACTCGCACCTTCTCGTTCTTTATCGGCACAGTGCGCCCTCTCCAGGTGACCTCGAGAAGCGATGATGCCTGCTTTTCTCTCGTCTTCTCGATCAGTTCCTGACACATAAACAAGTCACGTTGTTGATGTGTGAGGAAATTCTATTTCAAGAAACATGACAAGGACAGCTGTCTATGCTGCATGATGCTAACAGACAAACATTGAGCACACGTCGAGAGGAAAAGGGAAGAGGGATGGATGACATGTTGTCATGTTATATACTGGCACAGACCCAGGGATGGGAGGAACAGGGAGCAGGGAACAACTAGAGGTAAGGAATATGAAAGATAACTGTAGAAGACAGACAGATGGATTAAAAAGACACTGGAATGAAGAAATGCAGGAGGTTTGACATATGAAGATGATTCATCAAGATGACAGAGGATAGTGATAGATGGAGATGACAGAGGACCACACAACAGACTGATCAAGATAGATATAGAGTGTGGAAAAACAGTGGAGAGAGGGCGGGGGATGGAGAGGCACGGGAAAGATAGAGGAAGAGGGAGAAGAAGAGGGGAGTGAAAAAGAGTGGGAGATACAGAGGCTGAGAGAAAGGACAGAGACATGGGAGAGACAGAGAGTGGTTGTAGCCGTACATCCAGTCTGTTGGTGAGGCCGTCTTCCTGGCCACTCTTCAGTCTCATCTCCATCAGGTCGTTGATGGCCGACTCATCGCCAATGTTGTAGGCGCAGTAGCGGATGTTGGGAGAGATCTCATTCACACGCTGCAGATACACATCCTTCAACTCATCCACAAACGTACTCGCCAGCTTCTCATAGATGGTTCTGCAGCAGAAACATGAGACATGGGCACCATGGCAACGGGAGATATGGTCAACAAATCTTCAAAATTGTAATCAGAGAAAAACTTACAACATTTCACTGATTTTACTATAAAAATGTTCAACATCAAAATATATTTCAGTTGAAAGTTTTTATTGAAATATTATGCTTTAAATTACAGCTGCTAAATAAAGCTACCCATAAAATGTTGTTCATGTTTTCAATATGTAAGCTTGTGGTTGCTGTAAGTATATATATGGTTATTTCAACATGTACTTGGTAATAGCAATTTTGTATCCTCTGTTGGGGTTTGGGGAATTTGTATTTTTTAGGTAGAATTCATATTATGTAATTTATAACTACTGAATTATTAAGTCTGAAAACAATCGGCAGCATTGAAGCTTACACTGTATCCAACAATAGCATGTTTCAACAAAGCAATATGTTCATCATAAAACCAATCTTACTCCGAAATTATCTTTATCTTTGTACTATTAATGTAAGACTGTTAGCTAAGCATTAACTCCTACTTGATATCTGAACTGTATAATAATTTACAAACAACATAATGAAATATCATCACATATATCCTGTTGCACTTACTTGGCACTGGTGAACAATTCAATTGCTGCCTTCCAATGGTCCATCTCAAACTGTAGCGTAGCCTTCATCCAGGCACAGTACGCCTGAAATATACCACCAAATGTTTACACCACAAGATCACCTTTAGACTTCTTTGGAAGTCTAGAATACTGCAAACCGCAATTTGTGTCAATGATAACTGAACCATATAATTGTTTCCATAGATAGTTCTGTTACAAGTTAGTGTATGGCTGAACATTTCTGGGATCCATCCTCACATAAATTTATGTTGATCATCTTTTTTTCAAACTTATTTTGCAAAATGTATGAAAATAATCAGGTGCAGTTCAAATATCTAAGAAAAAGGAGGCAATCACTTAGCTATGAACATTAAGTACTACAACCTAAGCAGTTAAAACATTCAACAGTTACACCGTCTAACTACTGAAATCACTTTGACTATAGCATTGTAACACAATAAACCAAATGCACTTATTACAAGACTGTCACTCTCACAACCAAACAAAGGAAATGAAGAAGGGAGCCAGGGAAGCTTGAGGAAGTGTAAGGATGGTGAATGAAGGTGGGGGAAGAAGGCAGAAGGAATGAAGAAGGGAGCCAGGGAAGCTTGAGGGACTGTAAGGATGGTGAATGAAGGTGGGGGAAGAAGGCAGAAGGAATGAAGAAGGGAGTCAGGGAAGCTTGAGGGAGTGTAAGGATGGTGAATGAAGGTGGGGGAAGAAGGCAGAAGGAATGAAGAAGGGAGTCAGGGAAGCTTGAAGGACTGTAAGGATGGTGAATGAAGGTGGGGGAAGAAGGCAGAAGGAATGAAGAAGGGAGTCAGGGAAGCTTGAAGGACTGTAAGGATGGTGAATGAAGGTGGGGGAAGAAGGCAGAAGGAATGAATAAGGGAGGCAGGGAAGCTTGAAGGACTGTAAGGATGGTGAATGAAGGTGGGGGAAGAAGGCAGAAGGAATGAAGAAGGGAGTCAGGGAAGCTTGAGGGAGTGTAAGGATGGTGAATGAAGGTGGGGGAAGAAGGCAGAAGGAATGAAGAAGGGAGTCAGGGAAGCTTGAAGGACTGTAATGATGGTGAATGAAGGTGGGGGAAGAAGGCAGAAGGAATGAGAAGGGAGTCAGGGAAGCTTGAGGGAGTGTAAGGATGGTGAATGAAGGTGGGGAAGAAAGAAGGAATGAAGGGAGTCAGGGGAAACTTGAGAGTGTAAGGATGGTGAATGAAGGTGGGGAAGGCAGAAGGAATGAAGAAGGGAGTCAGGGAAGCTTGAAGGACTGTAAGGATGGTGAATGAAGGTGGGGAACAAGGCAGAAGGAATGAAGAAGGGAGTCAGGGAAGTTTGAAGGACTGTAAGAATGGTGAATGAAGGTGGGGAAAGAAGGCAGAAGGAATGAAGAAGGGAGTCAGGGAAGCTTGAGGGAGTGTAAGGATGGTGAATGAAGGTGGGGAAGAAGGCAGAAGGAATGAAGAAGGGAGTCAGGGAAGCTTGAGGGAGTGTAAGGATGGTGAATGAAGGTGGGGAAAGAAGGCAGAAGGAATGAAGAAGGGAGTCAGGGAAGCTTGAAGGACTGTAAGGATGGTGAATGAAGGTGGGGAAAGAAGGCAGAAGGAATGAAGAAGGGAGTCAGGGAAGCTTGAGGGAGTGTAAGGATGGGAATGAAGTGAAAGGCAGAAGATGAAGAGGGAGTCAGGAAGCTGAGGGATGTAAGGATGGTGAATGAAGGTGGGGAAAAAGGCAGAAGGAATGAAGAAGGGAGCAGGGAAGCTTGAGGGAGTGTAAGGATGGTGAATGAAGGTGGGGAAGAAGGCAGAAGGAATGAAGAAGGGAGTCAGGGAAGCTTGAGGGAGTGTAAGGATGGTGAATGAAGGTGGGGGAAGAAGGCAGAAGGAATGAAGAAGGGAGTCAGGGAAGCTTGAGGGAGTGTAAGGATGGTGAATGAAGGTGGGGAAAGAAGGCAGAAGGAATGAAGAAGGGAGTCAGGGAAGCTTGAAGGACTGTAAGGATGCTGAATGAAGGTGGGGAAAGAAGGCAGAAGGAATGAAGAAGGGAGTCAGGGAAGCTTGAGGGAGTGTAAGGATGGTGAATGAAGGTGGGGAAGAAGGCAGAAGGAATGAATGAGGGAGTCAGGGAAGCTTGAGGGAGTGTAAGGATGGTGAATGAAGGTGGGGGAAGAAGGCAGAAGGAATAAAGAAGGGAGTCAGGGAAGCTTGAGGGAGTGTAAGGATGGTGAATGAAGGTGGGGGAAGAAGGCAGAAGGAAAGAAGAAGGGAGCCAGGGAAGCTTGAGGGAGTGTAAGGATGGTGAATGAAGGTGGGGGAAGAAGGCAGAAGGAATGAAGAAGGGAGTCAGGGAAGCTTGAGGGAGTGTAAGGATGGTGAATGAAGGTGGGGGAAGAAGGCAGAAGGAATGAAGAAGGGAGTCAGGGAAGCTTGAGGGAGTGTAAGGATGGTGAATGAAGGTGGGGGAAGAAGGCAGAAGGAATGAAGAAGGGAGTCAGGGAAGCTTGAGGGAGTGTAAGGATGGTGAATGAAGGTGGGGAAGAAGGCAGAAGGAATGAAGAAGGGAGCCAGGGAAGCTTGAGGGAGTGTAAGGATGGTGAATGAAAGTGGGGAAAGAAGGCAGAAGGAATGAAGAAGGGAGTCAGGGAAGCTTGAAGGACTGTAAGAATGGTGAATGAAGGTGGGGGAAGAAGGCAGAAGGAATGAAGAAGGGAGTCAGGGAAGCTTGAAGGACTGTAAGGATGGTGAATGAAGGTGGGGGAAGAAGGCAGAAGGAATGAAGAAGGGAGTCAGGGAAGCTTGAAGGACTGTAAGGATGGTGAATGAAGGTGGGGAAAGAAGGCAGAAGGAATGAAGAAGGGAGTCAGGAAAGCTTGAGGGAGTGTAAGGATGGTGAATGAAAGTGGGGGAAGAAGGCAGAAGGAAAGAAGAAGGGAGTCAGGGAATCATGAGGGAGTGTAAGGATGGTGAATGAAGGTGGGGGAAGAAGGCAGAAGGAAAGAAGAAGGGAGCCAGGGAAGCTTGAGGGAGTGTAAGGATGGTGAATGAAGGTGGGGGAAGAAGGCAGAAGGAATGAAGAAGGGAGCCAGGGAAGCTTGAGGGAGTGTAAGGATGGTGAATGAAGGTGGGGGAAGAAGGCAGAAGGAAAGAAGAAGGGAGCCAGGGAAGCTTGAGGGAGTGTAAGGATGGTGAATGAAGGTGGGGGAAGAAGGCAGAAGGAATGAAGAAGGGAGTCAGGGAAGCTTGAGGGAGTGTAAGGATGGTGAATGAAGGTGGGGAAAGAAGGCAGAAAGAATGAAGAAGGGAGCCAGGGAAGCTTGAGGGAGTGTAAGGATGGTGAATGAAGGTGGGGGAAGAAGGCAGAAGGAATGAAGAAGGGAGCCAGGGAAGCTTGAGGGAGTGTAAGGATGGTGAATGAAGGTGGGGAAAGAAGGCAGAAGGAATGAATGAGTGAAATATGGACAGACCTGCACTTCTAGTTGCGTGAGGGCGTCACATTTGTCACTGTCACACAGAGCTTGCAGGACCTCTGTGTGTTGCACTGACTTCTTGAGGCGATTCACCATGTGGAAGCGTTTGCGTGGCTCAGTGTTGGCTTCAGACTTGAGCTGTAGGGAGTAGGCCCAGGCCCGCTCAGCCTCCATGAGGGGCAGATAAAGATACCTGGTGGGTCAGGAACACTCTCCATCTCAACCAAACTGACAGCATTCTCACAGTGAAAGAAACTCACGATTCTACTCTAAAGGATGCACTAAATACCTTTCAAGTCTTACTCGTAATGTTACTTTGTTAAGAAATGTTTTTTCCCCAGAAAAATGTCATTTGACAATGGTTCAATTTTTCTTACAATATAAAAAAGTCTGTATTCCAATCTCTAAAAGTAACAGTTATGTTGAATTTTTTATAAGAAGTGTAGTTCAGCTAATAATTTTAGCAACGGTTGTCTTTAAGAGATGTTGCTAAAATTTCAACAGGTTACTGTTTTCTTTAGTAGAAGCAATATTGAGAGTAGTTTTATACTGACAAGAAATTGTCAGTGTCTCTATGTGATTCCAGATAACACACACACAAGACACAACATGGGCAGCCTCCCTACCTGACATCTGTGAGGATCTCCTCTGTGATCTTCTTAGGCTGCACCTTGTTCCTGTAGCCCTGGGGGAAGTGCAGAGACTTCCTGATGCGCCGTAGGCGTCTCGCACAGTACTGTCTGTAACAGCAAGCACATGTAACAATACAAAGTACACACAGTACTGTCTGTAACAGCAAGCACAACACATGTGACAATACAAAGTACACACAGTACTGTATGTAACAGCAAGCACAACACATGTGACAATACAAAGTACACACAGTACTGTCTGTAACAGCAAGCACATGTAACAATACAAAGTACACACAGTACTGTCTGTAACAGCAAGCACATGTGACAATACAAAGTACACACAATACTGTCTGTAACAGCAAGCATATGTGACAATACAAAGTACACACAGTACTGTCTGTAACAGCAAGCACATGTGACAATACAAAGTACACACAGTACTGTCTGTAACAGCAAGCACATGTAACAATACAAAGTACACACAGTACTGTCTGTAACAGCAAGCACATGTAACAATACAAAGTACACACAGTACTGTCTGTAACAGCAAGCACATGTGACAATACAAAGTACACACAGTACTGTCTGTAACAGCAAGCACATGTGACAATACAAAGTACACACAGTACTGTCTGTAACAGCAAGCACAACACATGTGACAATACAAAGTACACACAGTACTGTCTGTAACAGCAAGCACAACACATGTGACAATACAAAGTACACACAGTACTGTATGTAACAGCAAGCACAACACATGTGACAATACAAAGTACACACAGTACTGTCTGTAACAGCAAGCACATGTGACAATACAAAGTACACACAGTACTGTCTGTAACAGCAAGCACAACACATGTGACAATACAAAGTACACACAGTACTGTCTGTAACAGCAAGCACATGTAACAATACAAAGTACACACAGTACTGTATGTGATAGCAAGCACAACACATGTGACAATACAAAGTATAAGAGTACTGTCTGTGACAGCAAGCACATTGTTGTATGACATGTGACAATAAAAAGTACACCCAGTACTGTCTGTGACAGAAAGCATAACACATGTGACAGTACAAAGTATTCTCTGACAGCAAGTACAACACATTTGACAATACAAAGTACACACAGTAGTACTGTCTGTGACGGCACACAAGACACACAGTACCGTATACGAGTAATATGACTACACAAGACACACAGTACCGTAACGCCCAGTACATATGACAGTACACACAACATTCGACAGTACAAAGACGCCCAGTACTGTATATGACAGTACACACAACATTCGACAGTACAAAGACGCCCAGTACTGTATGTGACAGTACACTCAATATTCGATAGTACAAAGACGCCCAGTACTGTATGTGACAGTACACTCAACGTTTGACAGTACAAAGATTCCCAGTACTGTACATGACAGAACACACATTTGACAATATTACAAAGATGCATAGTACTGTATGTGACAGCAAAAGGCAACAAAGCACAGCATTCATGTGAAATTGTACTTCAATTTATTATGGTAGAAAAAACTAACTACATTTCAGGGCCACTGGTTTTGAGTTCTTTTCTATGTACTGTAGGAGGGTGTGGAAGCTGCGAGTACAAACCTGTATCGCTGCATGTCCCCGTGTCTCAGGCCATGCTGCTGCTGCGCCTCCCGCACCACTTGTAACACTACAACACGTCCAGACAGTCAGTCACAAGCACTCACGTCTCGCAATCACTTGGAATATTTACCACACATTCCGCAGTCATTTTCATGGACAAATTGAAGTTTGGGCATTATGTTTAAATAGTATAGGAGTAAATGACATTTAATAACCCTGGTATCAAAGGCTGCTAAAAAATATTCATGTGACTTGTTGTGTTTGCAAAGTGCAAGATCTTCCATTTTTAAACACTTGATACATTCACCATAAATAGCAATGCTTCAACTAATGCTAAATTTATGATACTTAGCATAATATATTAAAAGTATGCAATATAACTTTTTGTCAGCAATATCTCGGGATACATTTAAAAAATCTGAATCCATCCATGATTTCAGATGACACATTGTCACGTCATCCAATTCTCTTCAAGTTAATGTGACATAGCTATATGACTGTTCGGAAATGATGACTACAATCACAAATCAATAAGTACTGACAATTAATGTTGTGTTCTCTGCCTTGAATGTTCACATCCACCGAACAGATACCACCTGATCTAGGACAGTGGAAATAGCCACATGCTACGTGCAGTACTCAGAAAAACACAACGGAGTAACAACTGACCTACAAGGCTACAACTGAAGTTCTCTTACCATGTCACTAACAGTATCAAGAAGGCAAAGCGAGTCCTGTTTAGCAAGAACATCCCAGCGTGTAAAGAGGACATTCTTAGTCCCTACTGCAAGGTTCAATCTAGGCTGTGCCCCTGCACCATAGGCACGATATTTGTTACATTGTCCCACACAAATTGCTTGAATGCGCCTGAAGGGTGTGTAAATATAGCACTTGGTGTATATGTCAATGCGTCCTTGCAAAAAGTAACCCTAAATATTTAAATAAACAAACATATTTTTAACAGTTCAAAAATGTGTCCCACTATTCTGCCAACGCCAACAGTGGAATCTGCCACATACGAAGACCAGTAATAATTCTTAAAGGGAAACAAAATTCAACACTTTGGCGATATGGGCCTAATAGAGTTAATACAAATCAACAACTTCCAACAACAATCATATCTTTAATGTCAGTGGCTTACCAGGTAACATTTTTAGAACACATAGCTATCGAATGTCTATGGACTACGCCATCTTAGAAACAGAATGACATAGCGGAGTTGACTTGGTCGGCATGGACTGTGCATACTATCTTTTCTGACCTAACCCTGCACACAACCACCAACAGTCGTCAAACGTATCCTCACATACCTTACATACATATATATATATATATATATATACAATGTCACAACAAATTCACTTGCATTCCTCTAACGAAGAAAATTCACAAAACAATGGCAAATTTCCCCTTGAAGATTGTCAAAAGCATGCACAAAATTGGTTATTTATTTGAAATAATGCTCTGATTGATGTATAGTTCCAGTTTCCAGAGATGTTCTGGAAATAACTAGGGCGAATATATGGGGAA
>JAODUO010000387.1:517500-522500 GCA_025642075.2 Ridgeia piscesae
GATCGGGGATGACATGTCACATGTTGTCTTGGTATAAAGAGAGGTCAGTGGTGACATGTCACATGTTGTCTTGGTGTAAGGAGAGGTCAGTGGTGATATGTCACATATTGTCTTGGTATAAAGAGAGGTCAGTGGTGACATGTCACATGTTGTCTTGGTGTAAGGAGAGGTCAGTGGTGACATGTCACATGTTGTCTTGGTGTAAAGAGAGGTCGGTGGTGACATGTCACATGTTGTCTTGGTGTTAAGAGAGGTCAGTGGTGACATGTCACATGTTGTCTTGGTGTAAGGAGAGGTCGGTGGTGACATGTCACATATTGTCTTGGTATAAAGAGAGGTCAGTGGTGACATGTCACATGTTGTCTTGGTGTAAGGAGAGGTCAGTGGTGACATGTCACAAGTTGTCTTGGTGTTAAGAGCGGTCAGTGGTGACATGTCACATGTTGTCTTGGTGTTAAGAGAGGTCAGTTGTGACATGTCACATGTTGTCTTGTCGTAAATAGAAATCACTGGTGTCATGTCATGTTGTCTTGCTGTAAAGAGAGTTTACTGATGTTATGTCACATGTTGTCTGGGTGAAATGAGAGCTTGGTGGTGTCATGTTACATGTTGTCGAGACTCATGGTACAAAAAAGTCAAAGGTCAAGAAATGCTGAGTTTTTAAACAAATGTATGTGAGAATAGGGATTGGTTCCCATCTTGCTAACTGCTTTAATCCTGATATTAAAAGTGACATAGCAGTCATATGTAAGGAAGACTTGCATGTTTTATCAAGATTCCTTATGTTGGCTTAATGTTACTGTAGTAACTGTGAAATGTGCATTTGTTGCAGGTGTACGGCTGCATTGACGAAAGACAGCAGCACAAAAGTTGCAAAAGAAAAAGACACCATTGACAGAGAATGTGTATGTATTAACAATGGATAATATGCAGAAAAGAATTAAAATCAACCCATTAGCTAAAATCCGTTTTCTATGTGTATGCAAAGTTTAACATTGTATATAACATTTGACAACATTAAAAAAGTACAGAAAAATTTATTTGTAGTATAAATCTGATCTAAACTTCATCTATGTAGCGAGTCACGTGGAAAGGTGAGATTTAATGAGCTATGTGATCACGTGGTATTGATTTCAACGTTGATATAGCTACCATCATGAATATAGTTTTCCATGCATCAAAGTAGGTTAGCCTTGGGTCGAAACAAACATCAGAATGAGTTGTGCAATATACCCATGTAACACGAACATTAGTCACCATAGAGGAACAAATAGTTATTTTACGCTTTCAAATGAATAACATTTTATTGAAAAAAATTAAGCCAAACAAGTACAATGGTTTTGGCTCTTTAACAAAGTTTTTGCAGATATCCATCCTGTTTTCAGAGTAATTGTGTCAAATCTGGAGATAATAATAAATTGTGTAACTGCTCCTCCCTCTATCGATGTTATAGTGATATTATGAAGTATACAATGTTTCTTTCTGAAGCTGAATATAATATTATGTTTGCTGTGTATATTCACTGGTGTAGATAATCTGCTGTGGGCTGCATTTAATACAATTAACATGTTATGGGGAAGCAGCTACAGGCTACAAAACCAGTGTTTTGTTACATTCTGTTGAATTAGACTACCGGAAAGCAATTATAAATATGGTCGATGTTTTACAGGAAGAAAAAGTACAACAAGTAAACCACTTATTTGAAGAAATAGATGATCGCCGAAGGGTAAGTATGAACAGAATTTGCTAAGAATAGTACATATATCTGCAAACTCTGAGTCAGCTGATATTTTCAAACAATGCTCATTAAAACCTTTTCAATAAACCATATGCAAAATACACCTGGTCCTCAATAGATACACTAAAAGTTACATAAATATCCAGAAAATGGCACCATTTGCACACCTCAAAATTAGAAAAAAACTGCAGCTGCTCCAGGAAATGGATATCAGCCGTTCAAGGTTTAGAGGCTTAACACCTGGCTGAAATAATGTAATATTATGATAATAAAACAAACTATTGATAAATTGTTTTTAATTCATCCTTGAGCATTGGTGCTTGTTTGTGAATTAATCCTGAGAAACTATAAACCATTATCAGTGTGATCAACTGAGGGGTCAGCTGTGAACTTGTCTGTGTCCTCTGGTGCGGTCAGTTGATACTGAGTGCATTGACTTGTAGAAGCGCGAGGTGCCAGACTACTTGTGTGGCAAGATCAGCTTTGAGTTGATGAGGGAACCAGTGATCACTCCCAGTGGTATCACCTACGACAGGAAGGACATTGAGGAACATCTGCAGGTGGGTCTCTAGTGAAACAAGTCTCTCAACTTAACACCTGCACGAGGGTCTCTAGTGAAACAAGTCTCTCATCTTAACACCTGCAGGAGGGTCTCTAGTGAAACAAGTCTCTCATCTTAACACCTGCAGGTGGGTCTCTAGTGAAACAAGTCTCTCAACTTAACACCTGCACGAGGGTCTCTAGTGAAACAAGTCTCTCATCTTAACACCTGCAGGAGGGTCTCTAGTGAAACAAGTCTCTCATCTTAACACCTGCAGGTGGGTCTCTAGTGAAACAAGTCTCTCAACTTAACACCTGCAGGTGGGTCTCTAGGGAATCCAGTCTCTCATCTTAACACCTGCAGGTGGGTCTCTAGGGAATCCAGTCTCTCATCTTAACACCTGCAGGTGGGTCTCTAGGGAATCCAGTCTCTCATCTTAACACCTGCAGGTGGGTCTCTAGGGAATCCAGTCTCTCATCTTAACACCTGCAGGTGGGTCTCTAGGGAATCCAGTCTCTCATCTTAACACCTGCAGGTGGGTCTCTAGGGAATCCAGTCTCTCATCTTAACACCTGCAGGTGGGTCTCTAGGGAATCCAGTCTCTCATCTTAACACCTGCAGGAGGGTCTCTAGTGAAACCAGTCTCTCATCTTAACACCTGCAGGTGGGTCTCTAGGGAATCCAATCTCTCATCTTAACACCTGCAGGTGGGTCTCTAGGGAATCCAGTCTCTCATCTTAACACCTGCAGGTGGGTCTCTAGGGAATCCAGTCTCTCATCTTAACACCTGCAGGTGGGTCTCTAGGGAATCCAGTCTCTCATCTTAACACCTGTAGGTGGGTCTCTAGGGAATCCAGTCTCTCATCTTAACACCTGCAGGTGGGTCTCTAGGGAATCCAGTCTCTCATCTTAACACCTGCAGGTGGGTCTCTAGGGAATCCAGTCTCTCAACTTAACACCTGCAGGTGGGTCTCTAGGGAATCCAGTCTCTCAACTTAACACCTGCAGGTGGGTCTCTAGGGAATCCAGTCTCTCATCTTAACACCTGCAGGTGGGTCTCTAGGGAATCCAGTCTCTCATCTTAACACCTGCAGGTGGGTCTCTAGGGAATCCAGTCTCTCATCTTAACACCTGCAGGTGGGTCTCTAGGGAATCCAGTCTCTCATCTTAACACCTGCAGGTGGGTCTCTAGGGAATCCAGTCTCTCATCTTAACACCTGCAGGTGGGTCTCTAGGGAATCCAGTCTCTCATCTTAACACCTGCAGGTGGGTCTCTAGGGAATCCAGTCTCTCATCTTAACACCTGCAGGTGGGTCTCTAGGGAATCCAGTCTCTCATCTTAACACCTGCAGGTGGGTCTCTAGGGAATCCAGTCTCTCATCTTAACACCTGCAGGTGGGTCTCTAGGGAATCCAGTCTCTCATCTTAACACCTGCAGGTGGGTCTCTAGGGAATCCAGTCTCTCATCTTAACACCTGCAGGTGGGTCTCTAGGGAATCCAGTCTCTCATCTTAACACCTGCAGGTGGGTCTCTAGGGAATCCAGTCTCTCATCTTAACACCTGCAGGTGGGTCTCTAGGGAATCCAGTCTCTCATCTTAACACCTGCAGGTGGGTCTCTAGGGAATCCAGTCTCTCATCTTAACACCTGCAGGTGGGTCTCTAGGGAATCCAGTCTCTCATCTTAACACCTGTAGGTGGGTCTCTAGGGAATCCAGTCTCTCATCTTAACACCTGCAGGTGGGTCTCTAGGGAATCCAGTCTCTCATCTTAACACCTGCAGGTGGGTCTCTAGGGAATCCAGTCTCTCATCTTAACACCTGCAGGTGGGTCTCTAGGGAATCCAGTCTCTCATCTTAACACCTGCAGGTGGGTCTCTAGGAATCCAGTCTCTCATCTTAACACCTGCAGGTGGGTCTCTAGGGAATCCAGTCTCTCATCTTAACACCTGCAGGTGGGTCTCTAGGGAATCCAGTCTCTCATCTTAACACCTGCAGGTGGGTCTCTAGGGAATCCAGTCTCTCATCTTAACACCTGCAGGTGGGTCTCTAGGGAATCCAGTCTCTCATCTTAACACCTGCAGGTGGGTCTCTAGGGAATCCAGTCTCTCATCTTAACACCTGCAGGTGGGTCTCTAGGGAATCCAGTCTCTCATCTTAACACCTGCAGGTGGGTCTCTAGGGAATCCAGTCTCTCATCTTAACACCTGCAGGTGGGTCTCTAGGGAATCCAGTCTCTCATCTTAACACCTGCAGGTGGGTCTCTAGGGAATCCAGTCTCTCATCTTAACACCTGCAGGTGGGTCTCTAGGGAATCCAATCTCTCATCTTAACACCTGTAGGTGGGTCTCTAGGGAATCCAGTCTCTCATCTTAACACCTGCAGGTGGGTCTCTAGGGAATCCAGTGTCTCATCTTAACACCTGCAGGTGGGTCTCTAGGGAATCCAGTCTCTCATCTTAACACCTGCCCGGTGGGTCTCTAGTGAACCAGTGCTCCATCTTAACACCTGCAGGTGGGTCTCTAGGGAATCCAGTCTCTCATCTTAACACCTCAGGTGGGTCTCTAGGGAACCAGTTCTATCCTTAACACCTGCAGGTGGGTCTCTAGTGGAATCCAGTTCTCATCTTAACACCTGCAGGTGGGTCTCTAGGTAACCAGTCTCTCCCTTAACACCTCAGTGGGTCTCTAGTGTAACCAGTTTCCCCTTAACACCTCCAGTGG
>JAODUO010000387.1:527500-572500 GCA_025642075.2 Ridgeia piscesae
TAAAATTAGATACAAAATCTAAGTTGTTTCCAGCACACGGCAACATACTATTATATAGCTATGTGTGAATAGGGCCTGCAAGTGGGTCACGGTACATGGCGAGACTAATTGGGGACTGGACACTAGCATAATATTCTAACGATGGATGACAGTTGTAGCTTCCGACTGATGAATACTAGGAAAATCAGTTCATAAATATATTGTGTTATACGTTTCTTATCTTAAATGTCGATTTAATATTGAGTTTACCACACTATCATAGACATATAGCGATTTACGTAGTGCAGATAATCGACACGATGCTAGGCTGTATGTGTCTTTTACGGGATTTGCGTTTTACATTGTTGTACGTTGTGGTTTCAATAAGCACTTATAGTTGTCTAAATGCACATAATCATAACATATGTATACGTTTGGCCCAAAAGGTTGTACTGCGCGAAAACTGGCACTCTTCATTATTAGTCAAGATCGCCAAACACAAGTACTTGCCACTATTGCCATGACAACCACCATAATAATCGATTAAAACTCATGATTTCCATGATCATTGTCACCTGGCAAAATGTTCCACTGCTTTTGCTTGTAATAATCCTTCGGACAAAATAACTGAAATACGCTATTTCGGGACAGTTCGATTATTACGACCAAAACAAAACAAAGTCCTATATGTTAACATGGAGTATATGGACCTCCTGCCCCCAACTGCCCCCAGCCTCGTTTTCGCGCGCGAGACTTGCACGCCCTATACCCAGTCAACTGGCTTATTGCCGCGACCTCGATCTGTGGATCGCGTGCCTGATATGACTACCACCACTAGCGGAGATTGGTCAAAATACTGTACCTTGTGCAGAGTTGTGTTGCTTTGTATTCTAAGAAGGCTATGTGTGTTTGTTTTGAGCTAGTTCACATCTTCCTCTGCAGCCTCGCAGTTTTATTTTGTGAATCGGCAACTGATAAGTTTGTGAATTTTGCATGCGGAAATTGTTGCAATTTTTTACCAGGAAAGTTGAATAAAACCATCAATGATCACATTGAATGTATGCAAAATTATTTGTGAAACCTATAATATATATTTTTCAGTCTATTTACGATGTGTGTGCTGAATTTGAAGGAAATTTATCGATGCTCTCATCATGTTTTTTCGCGCACAAAAGTACACATAGGCTCTGGAAAGGCCCCATGTAAACGGATTGTTTGGTGAAAATAACTTGACTTTATACTGTTATTTTTCACTTTGCTACAAAATACAGGGGATTATCGATAGTGTTAAAGTTCTGATAATTGATATTTACTAAGGTAAGTGATAATTATAGTTTGGATACACCGATGATTGATGATTTTGATGCATGCATTCTACGCTAAATTTGAGGCTGATTTGATGAGTGGAGGTCATGTTACCACATTCCAGCAATCTGATTCGGCAATACCATTGTTTACAAATAGTTACACCACATGCTAGTGTTGATTTTGCCATACTCTTCAGTTTGTCCATTGTATTAGGCATTTTTGTCAATATATTTCAGAATCAGGACAGGAACACTGTCAGTTTTTTCCAGTTTTAGTTTTAAATATTTCTTTTCCCCAGACCATAGGTTGAGGATCCATATTGGCTGCCTTACATGAACATTAAATATGTACAGTAATACAGTAAGTACTATAATATGATGATATCTAATTTAATTAATTATGATGCAATATAATATAATGATGACAATATGATAATAAATAAAATACACATTAAATTTATTGAATTTAAAAAAAATAGTTGATTAGGTTATAATTAGTTATAGATTATTCATGGTATAAAATATTTTGGTTGTCTCCAGAAATTCATGAAGAAGAAACATAAAAAACACATTGTGTCATCATTCAAGCATGGAGTTGCCCGTCAATATCTGATTGATAACTTTAGTCTGGTACCGGAGGGACATCTTAAGAAAGGACACATTCTTTTCCTCTACTTAGAAAATGAGAAGTCTGCTGCAAACACAATATAATCATATATTAAAATGGCTTACTCTTATTTCTAATTTCCTAGGCTTTCCAATGGTATAAACATTTTGAAAATCGAACAAGAATTAAGAAAGTTATGGCATGAAACCACCAGAAAACTAAGAAACGGGTCACAAGTTACATCAGATCTGCTAACTGTTTTCCATTAAGACAAAGGCCAAAAAACGAGCTTAATTTCTGAGGTATAGAAAACCATAACTTGTTTAATACTTGTCACGTAAAGGGGATCTTGGTACCATTTGAAAGGTATGTTCAAGCCCTTTTCAATGATACCAATTAAGTTGGAAAGGGTTAACTTATTTATTTGTCACATAGCTATAATATTAACTGATTAGTCTCTATCACTATATGAGCACTTGTGTAGAATCCAGAACTACTCAAATTTTGCCGTTTCTAGCTGCTAAATGTGATACTTCATTTCGTTAATTCAATCATTCAACCATTCAGCTTCATCCCATACAGTGCCAGTGCACGAATGCGGACCATGATATTAATAATAATGTTTTATTAGTAGTGCGTCTTAGTGCATTTTTATGGCCAAAAAGATGGTGTGGTCGGCATTCAGAAACACTGTTTAGTGCTCATTCCAAGCAGGCCTTGACATTAAGTTTTTGTATCCACTGGCCCGGGGGAGGGGGGCAGTAGATTTAGAAAGTTACTGGCCCCCCAAAAAAGTTTCTGACCCGAATATTGTAAACAAAAATATGCTGCTACCGAGGTGCCCATCACTTTAGAAGACCAAGTTTTGACAGGAGTGACATCATGAAAACTTTCTGAAGATCTCATTTGCATGTTTTTTAAATGTAATTTTTTTTAAATTGCAACAATAAAAAGTGAAAACTTGATGTTAAATAAAATGTTTAGTCGTGGTGTCAGTCTGCTAATATAAAATCTGAGGCAACTGTCACACTATATAATTTTAGCACATTTATTCATAGACTATTACATGTTCATGGATTACTACATATTTCGAAAAATTAAATATCAACCTCAATAACAACAGTCAACGTCTTCAGTCAGTGTTGTCTCTTCTACATATCACATAATAAAGTCAGTTTAAATTTTAAAAATAATAAAAAAAACTGCAAAAGTACAATATCATTTATTATAGCCTACATTGTAGGCCATTTTATGAGCTCATTATAAAAACAAACTTTTTATATTTAATATTAACAATTGATTTACTCATTGACACTTTCTATTAATAGTTCATTTTGCATAATTGCATTGAGACTAAAGCAAAGTCGGCGAAGTCGAATTCATGACTTTGACTATTTTGACAGGTATACACTAATACTTGAAAGTATAGCTGTCTGTCATGAATTTTTTTTTTAGTTTTGGTTGTGCCTGAAAACTTACTGCAGAATCAGGCATACATGATGCCATGATAAATTAGCATTAGAACGCAGATAACCCGTGCCCCATTTAATGATAGGCTAGTCTATGACTATTTAAACATCGCATCTGTGTGCGAGGCCGAGAGCCCACGTGCGCCAGTGACAGTGTGAACGCTGTCCAAAACACTTGCCCTCTTTCTTCCAAAATTGTTTTACAAAATCCGCTGCAGGAATTGTCTTTTACAACACTGTCAAACGTTTGACAGTATAACAAATGCGTGGATGTCTTTCCATTATGGAATGTGCACTAGCGTTTTATCATTCACGCATACAACAACATCGCCTACCACCCATAGGCAACATGTAACAAGATCGCTGATTGGGTGAATAATGAGTGATTCCCGCCATGCGCCAATAATGCGGGCGTTTACAAAATATGATTTCCACAGTGCATGGGTGTCTTCGTGTACACACGACAACATTTTAGACACAGTTGTGTAATAAGTTATAGATGAAATGTAACAAAACGAACGTTAATAAATAGACTACTGTTATTGTGATGTGTCGGGTTACGGAAATGTTGATGGTGGTCAGTAGGGGTCTCAAGGGGATTGAAACCACTGGCCCGACAGCTTTAAAACACACGTTGGGCCAATGTCGAACCCTGTGGCAAGTGTATGGCACAGTAAAGCACAGTCACTGTACTTGCGACTGCCAAAATTGCAGTTTAATTAATGATGTAAAAAAAATGGGCAAATACATGTATAAGGCTATAATTTAACAACACTGAGATGGGTCCATATTCTATATTGTTAAGTGTTATCTGTATGTAGTGTGGTGATGTTTGGTTTCATTCAAATATTCTGGAAATTCAGCCACTTTTAGGACATTATCGCCAAAGCAAGCTGACCTTTCTATCCTGACAGTAACTGACTGAGGGTGTCACTGCCAGGTGCTTGCCGCCTTCAGTGATTCATTTGCATCACAAACTGGGAGGGGACTAACAGTTACATGATCTCCAAGGCACAAGGGATACACAGTCCACAATGTTGATAGTTAGTTGTAATTTTTAGACATTTTGATTATATTAGACACTATGGCACTTGAAATGGAGCTGAATTATGTAGGAATCTTGAATAAACATTTGATATTACACCTGGATGTGATGGTTGTGTATGTGTGTATTTCAGTCATCAACCATGTTTGTGCTGAGCAAGATGAAAGACACGGTGAAGATTCCTCCGTGGCAATTCAACCTTGTCATGAATGATGCAATTGTACAAACACTGAATAAAAAATTTGCAAATAAGGTAAGTCAATTAGCATGCTACTGAAGCCTGTTACACATTACAGTCACACAAAGCTACACAAAACTGTGTATTTGCAACGTGTGTTTCTACTTAGGTTCCGTCACAATTTATGTTCTGCTTAGTTAATTATCAGTCTTTCTTTACTCACACAGTTACTGATATTAGTGATTTTTATATTAACACAAATATTTAATTAGACGGTGTGTTTTTACTGAATGGTTGTACAACATCACAGTTCATGTTCATTAACTTCACAACATGTGCTATAGATTTTATAAAATGTGATAGTAAGGTAACTTCTTTTGTACCTAAATAATTGAAAACTGAGTCCAAGGGACAGTAACAAAGAGTTGGCCAGTCTCAGCATCTGGTAGCAAGATCACCAAGATACCAGCCGTGAAACTATGTGGGACAATGCTATATATAAAACTAAGCTTTTAAATTATATATTTTGTAATTTACCAATGTCTGAAAGAAACTGTTTTAGGTTGTTCACAGTGTTGGTCTTTGCATTGCATTGTGGGATGTGACTAAGATAGAAGACAGCTATATTCTGCCTGGCGATGGTTCATCACACACAATAGGTGAGAGAAATTTGAGGCACAGATCAAGGATGCATTATCACTTATCGTGTATTTATCAGTGGTACAACTTTAAACTATATTTAGTTTAAAGTTTAGTATTTAAATATACATTATAATTTAATATATAAATATATGTGTATGCATGTATATACTGTCAATGTATATGTACATACAATAAATACATAATAAATATATGTCTATGTGTAATTGTTGTAATGAAATGTTCACAGCTTAATTATAATATTAGTCTAGTTTATTAACATGCCTCAATCTTGTCACATCAGGCACCATAGTCTCTAGATTAGTACCCAGTAGATGTCTCTAGACGCCTCTGTCTCTCAATGCGATGTTCCATTTCCATGACAGTTGACAAATGTAATTTCTGATACTTTATCATGTCACTTTCAGAATGTATAATTTTTCCTAGTGATTTGTCAAAATGGCTGCAAAATATGTTTTTTGCTTTAACTGTTCTTTTGCTTTAACAGTACATTTTAGATACGTTGTGTTCCGCCCCTTCATGGATGAGATTGTAGCTGGGAAGATCAGAAGCTCAAGCAAGGAGGGCGTACACGGTGAGTACAAACATCTACTTGACTCACTAAAGTACAACTCCAACTGTAAGTCGAGTGTTCCGGTATGATGTGTCATAATAGGGCCTGCAAGTGGGTCACAATACATGGCGTGACTCCGCGCAACTGTAGCTTATTGGGGACTACGCGAGACTAATTTGGGACTGGACACAAGAATAATATTCTAACGATGGATGACAGTTGTAGCTTCCGACTGATGAATTCAAGGAAAATCAGTTCATAAATATCTTGTGTTATACGTTTCTGATCTTAATGTCCGATTTAATATTGAGTTTACCACACTATCATAGACACATAGCGATTTACGTAGTGCAGATAATCGACACGATGCTAGGCTGTATGTGTCTTTTACGGGATTTGCGTTTTACATTGCTGTACGTTGTGGTTTCGATAAGCCCTTATATCTGACAAGTTGTCTAAATGCACATAATCATAACACATGTATACGTTTGGCCCAAACAGGTTGTACTGCGCGAAAACTGGCACTCTTCATTATTAGTCAAGATCGCCAAACACAAGTACTTGCCACTATTGCCATGGCAACCAACATAATAATCGATTAAAATTCATGATTTCCGTGATCATTGACACTTGCAAAATGTTCCACTGCTTTTGCTTGTAATAATCCTTCGGACAATATAACTGAAATACGCTATTTCGGGACAGTTCGATTATTACGACCAAAACAAAACAAAGTCCTATATGTTAACATGGAGTATATGGACCTCCTGCCCCCAACTGCCCCCAGCCTCGTTTTCGTGCGCGAGACTTGCACGCCCTATAGCATGGTTGTTGTGGTAGTAAGGGCAAATGCCACCAGAGGTCAGCTCTGTTTGTTGCATTCAAGAACCGTTTCACTGGTGTTGTTGATGGATCTCTCTGTTTATTACTCATTTCATAGTTTGGAATTTCACCCGGTGATCATTCTGTGATTCAGTGAACTATGAAATAAAAAAAATGAAACTTTTAAAAAGAAAATAGCAAACCAGAATTCTTGTATGATTGACTAGTGTGAAAAATGATTAAAAAAGTGGCTTGTTTTCAGCAATTTTTTATTCACATATTGTATTTTTCACAAAAGTGAGATGATTTTACATGTGCTCAGCATAGATATATGTTACGTCATACTTTGGCTCGTTTGTTTTCTGCACAGTGCTCGGCTACAAATGTTTGAGTTATTCATTGACCTGCTCATTTTACTGCCTTGTTTATTGCAAGTGTGTGATCAAGTGTGAGATTACTACTCCACAACTGGGTGACCACTGAGTGACCACCAGATGGATTAGGTGGTCAGTTTAGTGGCATTCATTGTTCATAAGTGTTATCGGTCAATCGATGCAGTGTGATAGAGAGGGTATTAAAATATATCTGCTGTGTAGGAACATTTTCTTCCTGAAGCTGAAATAATTAACATATCATCATTTTGGTTACCAGTTTGTTAGGCAATACTAAATGATCTAAATCCATCTGTTTGGCAGACCTTGATGGTTTTTAAATAACTTTGCACGTGCATTTGTTGTGATATGAAATGTTTTTATTTGAAGAAGAAACGAAGAAATGTCATCACTGGCATCTGTCACAGTGATTGTCATCACTGGCATCTGTCACAGTGATATACATCCACTCCTACACACTGTTTAAATCAGCTGTTCATAATTATAGTTGATCACGATGAAAAGAGCGTGGTGCCACAATAAACGGAGTGAACACACAAAAGTGGCAGTTTACAGGACCCGAGTCCGCAGTATGCTCTTGTGGCTGCGAGTCATGGATCCTCTGCTCCAGACAAGACAAATGTCTCAACTCTTTCCACATGCATAGTCTATGACACATCCTTGGGATCTCCTGGAAGGACCAAGTTTCAAACACAGTTGTCTTTGTGTGTGTGTCAAAATCCCAGGCGTCTTCACTGTGCTATGGTACTGGTGACTTCACTGGGTTGGGCTTGTTCACCACAAGGAGATAGTCTGGCAGCCAACTGCCATTTTCCCCTTAACCTTGCATTGTTGTATTAAGTTTTTTTACTCTTGATTTTGGTAGCCAAGGGTCTCTATTTTCAGAAGCTGCTTGATGACATGTTGTCACCCTTGAGCAATTTGAGAAATTCAAGATGGCGTCCAAGATGGCCGCCATTACCTATAAATGACCATAACTCCCTACCTATTCACCCTGGAAGGTGATTTTTGTCTCTATACCTAGGTTTTAGGGGTCAAGCTATCCATTAGAGCTAAGTATTATGTTAATATCGTATCACATAATGGTAATTTCCAAGATGGCGCCGTAACACTACAACTGGCATATCTCCTTAACTATTTACTTCAAATTAGTCGTGAAGGTGTCTATCACTGGGTATTTTGGAGACACATCTATCTGTATCAGATCAAAGTTCATATACTGATGATGTCATCTAGAAATCCAAGATGGCTACCAGTTAGCAAATGCTACCATACTTCTTTGCTGCGGGGCATGTGAACTATGCGAGATATGGGTTGTGCTACCTTCGTGAGATGGAACGGCTACCACAAGAGGTGTTGTCACACTTCATGAAGGGTGAGCATGTCATGTACCATTCTGATGCCTTATGGAATGGCATCTGGAGCGATATGATGATTGAGACGACCTTCATGCGGTATGGGCATGCTCCTGGGGGGATAGTTGACATCACCCTTAAGCCAGAAACGCTGAAGGTATGGGCCCTTAGTCTGCAGCATGCATGCAGTAGGTTGGAATCTGATCTGGATGACATGACGGACGAGGACACTCAAAGCAAGGTGGTGACAACACACAAAGAAGAGGCAAAAGCCAGGATCGCTGAAGACGAGAGACCGAGATGGAATCAGACAAAAACTTGCATTAATCCTTTAGATTCTGCGGCACACCCCAGTGGTGTAGTCAATGTAGTTAGCGGCCAGACTGGTTCAACTGAAGTCAATGTCCACAATGCTGTCACAATCGGGACTGAACAAATGAAAGTTTTCGAAAGTCGGTTACTGCAGGGACTTTATGAAACCATCACGAAGAAGATTGTTACTATAGATCATGCAAGGAAGCATGTGAAGGTCGGAGCTGTGAAAGTATTAGATACCAACTTGATTTACTCAAGAGTGATTGGCCTACAGGCTAGTGGGCGGGACATTGACATTAAGGATGTGCTTGGTCACGAACTTGCGCCAGTTCCAATGTTTGATGATATGAGGATTGGGAATTTGAAATCTACCTTGAAGAAAATTCTCCAAGTTGAGGTGTCTAATAGAGTTGCTGGTGGTGCAAATATTAGTGTGCTCGATGGCTCAGCAATACTCTTGGCCTGCTGATGGCTCTGTTAAGGACTATATAGGAAGTTCAAATATGCCATAGGAAAAAGGTTACAGGTCGAGGACGTGTATCTGATATTTGACAGAGACTACTACTGTCCAACAAGTCTTGAGTTGTGCCGTGGAAAATGCAGAAAGCAAAATCACTGTTGTTGCGGATGACACTGACGTCTTTGTACTGTTGCTGCATTATCATCACATGGCAAATTTCAAGAATGTTGTATTGATAGAGTCCCCCATCAAAGGAAGGACGGTGGTTGATATAGGCAATACTGTGCAGAAGCATTCTGAGATAGTCGAAGGAATACTCCCGGCACATGCACTTTCTGGCTGTGACACCGTTGCCTCCTATTTTGGAATTGGAAAGGCCACTGTACTCAAAACACTTCGATCGGGGCACTCACTTTACTTGTTGGGTACTCCAGGGCATTCTATGGAATCTGTTATTCAACAGGCTACCTCCTTCATTTCGCGTGCTATGGACAAACGAACTGTAGTACAATGTCAGAGACAAGGTTAAAGGTTTGGCTGTCAAAAACAGGCAAAGGGTCATCAACATCGAAGTTGTATACTTTGCCACCAACAACTGAGGCATTCAAAGAAAATGTTAAAAGAGCTCACCATCAGGCACAGTATGGCAGTCACTGGGAGCGCAGAATCCACCTGAGTTGGACTCAACGCAATATGGTTGGGTAAAGGATGACCAAAACAAGTCCCTTCAACCAGTCACCCTCCCCGATAAAAATCGAACTAGTCCCAGAGATGGTACTACGTCTACTCCATGCAGTTCATGTGCTTGTAGTTGCAACTCTGCAAACATGAAATGCACAATATGTTGTGCCTGCTATAATCAGGGTTGTTGTAACCCGACATCATAGTTGCATGTCTTTGCGATGCACATAGGCAACACAATGTACAACAGTGTAAATTATTTGGTGAAGTGGCAGCCATCCTTAAATATGAATTGTATAATATGCTTTTGGTAGTCTGTGTGAGAAGTCAGATTTAAAATTAAAGAACATGTGTTATAATATAACACCTGTGGTTGTTTACTTTTTCATATTTTCCCCAAGATTGAATAGTATAGAAGATATACCAGTGCTTGTAAACTGGCAGCCATCTTGGATTTCTAGATGACATCATCAGTATGTGAACTTTGATCTGATACAGATATAAGTGTCTCCAAAATACCCAGTGATAGACACCTTCACGACTAATTTGGAGTAAATAGTTAAGGAGATATGCCAGTTTTAGTGTTACGGCGGCCATCTTAGCAGCCATCTTGGAAATTACCATTATGTAATGCGATATTTACATAATACTTTTAATGGATAGCTTGACCCCTAAAACCTAGGTATAGAGAAAAAAAACACCTTCCTATGATGAACAGGTAGGGAGTTATGGTCATTTATATGTTATTGCAGCCATCTTGGACGGCATCTTGAATTTCTCAAATTGCTCAAGTGATCTGAGAGAGCCTGCAAGTGTGATCTGAGAGAGCCTGCAAGTATGATCTGAAAGAGCCTGCAAGTGTGATCTGAGAGAGCCTGCAAGTGTGATCTGAGAGAGCCTGCAAGTATGATATGAAAGAGCCTGCAAGTGTGATCTGAGAGAGCCTGCAAGTGTGATCTGAGAGAACCTGCAAGTGTGATCTGAAAGAGCCTGCAAGTGTGATCTGAAAGAGCCTGCAAGTATGATCTGAAAGAGCCTGCAAGTGTGATCTGAGAGAGCCTGCAAGTGTGATCTGAAAGAGCCTGCAAGTGTGATCTGAGAGAGCCTGCAAGTGTGAACTGAAAGAGCCTGCAAGTGTGATCTGAAAGAGCCTGCAAGTGTGATCTGAGAGAGCCTGCAAGTGTGATCTGAGAGAGCCTGCAAGTGTGATATGAAAGAGCCTGCAAGTATGATCTGAAAGAGCCTGCAAGTGTGATCTGAAAGAGCCTGCAAGTGTGATCTGAGAGAGCCTGCAAGTGTGATCTGAGAGAGCCTGCAAGTATGATATGAAAGAGCCTGCAAGTGTGATCTGAGAGAGCCTGCAAGTGTGATCTGAGAGAACCTGCAAGTGTGATCTGAAAGAGCCTGCAAGTGTGATCTGAAAGAGCCTGCAAGTATGATCTGAAAGCGCCTGCAAGTGTGATCTGAGAGAGCCTGCAAGTGTGATCTGAAAGAGCCTGCAAGTGTGATCTGAGAGAGCCTGCAAGTGTGAACTGAAAGAGCCTGCAAGTGTGATCTGAAAGAGCCTGCAAGTGTGATCTGAGAGAGCCTGCAAGTGTGATCTGAGAGAGCCTGCAAGTGTGATCTGAAAGAGCCTGCAAGTGTGATCTGAAAGAGCCTGCAAGTGTGATCTGAAAGAGCCTGCAAGTGTGATCTGAAAGAGTCTGCAAGTGTGATCTGAGAGAGCCTGCAAGTGTGATC
Organism: Ridgeia piscesae; assembly: GCA_025642075.2. NCBI lineage: Eukaryota > Metazoa > Annelida > Polychaeta > Sabellida > Siboglinidae > Ridgeia > Ridgeia piscesae. The sequence continues at coordinate 539,064 of JAODUO010000387.1, forward strand.
TGAGAGAGCCTGCAAGTGTGATCTGAAAGAGCCTGCAAGTATGATCTGAAAGAGCCTGCAAGTGTGATCTGAGAGAGCCTGCAAGTGTGATCTGAGAGAGCCTGCAAGTATGATCTGAAAGAGCCTGCAAGTGTGATCTGAAAGAGCCTGCAAGTGTGATCTGAGAGAGCCTGCAAGTATGATCTGAAAGAGCCTGCAAGTATGATCTGAAAGAGCCTGCAAGTGTGATCTGAGAGAGCCTGCAAGTGTGATCTGAAAGAGCCTGCAAGTGATGATCTGAAAGAGCCTGCAAGGGGTGGGGTCTTTAGAAGAGCCTGCAAGTATGATCTGAAAGAGCCTGCAAGTGTGATCTGAGAGAGCCTGCAAGTGTGATCTGAGAGAGCCTGCAAGTGTGATCTGAGAGAGCCTGCAAGTGTGATCTGAAAGAGCCTGCAAGTGTGATCTGAGAGAGCCTGCAAGTGTGAACTGAAAGAGCCTGCAAGTGTGATCTGAAAGAGCCTGCAAGTGTGATCTGAGAGAGCCTGCAAGTATGATCTGAAAGAGCCTGCAAGTGTGATCTGAAAGAGCCTGCAAGTGTGATCTGAAAGAGCCTGCAAGTGTGATCTGAGAGAGCCTGCAAGTGTGAATGAAAGAGCCTGCAAGTATGATCTGAAAGAGCCTGCAAGTATGATCTGAAAGAGCCTGCAAGTGTGATCTGAGAGAGCCTGCAAGTGTGATCTGAGAGAATCTGCAAGTGTGAATGAAAGAGCCTGCAAGTGTGATCTGAAAGAGCCTGCAAGTGTGATCTGAGAGAGCCTTCAAGTGTGATCTGAAAGAGCTTGCAAGTGTGATCTGAAAGAGCCTGCAAGTGTGATCTGAAAGAGCCTGCAAGTGTGATCTGAAAGAGCCTGCAAGTATGATCTGAGAGAGCCTGCAAGTGTGATCTGAAAGAGCCTGCAAGTGTGAACTGAAAGAGCCTGCAAGTATGATCTGAAAGAGCCTGCAAGTGTGATCTGAGAGAGCCTGCAAGTGTGATCTGAGAGAGCCTGCAAGTGTGATCTGAAAGAGTCTGCAAGTGTGATCTGAGAGAGCCTGTAAGTGTGATCTGAAAGAGCCTGCAAGTGTGATCTGAGAGAGCCTGCAAGTATGATCTGAGAGAGCCTGCAAGTGTGATCTGAAAGAGCCTGCAAGTGTGAACTGAAAGAGCCTGCAAGTATGATCTGAAAGAGCCTGCAAGTGTGATCTGAGAGAGCCTGCAAGTGTGATCTGAGAGAGCCTGCAAGTGTGATCTGAAAGAGTCTGCAAGTGAGATCTGAGAGAGCCTGTAAGTGTGATCTGAAAGAGCCTGCAAGTGTGATCTGAGAGAGCCTGCAAGTGTGATCTGAAAGAGCCTGCAAATGTGATCTGAAAGAGCTACACATCGACGCTGACAGGTGGGAAGAGCTAGCTATGGATCATAGGCAGTGGAGACAGAAGCTGAACTAGGACATTGCAAGGGGAGGGGAAAGGTTCCGACAATTTGAAGGTCAGAGGAGAGCCCAGGGAAAAGGCAGCCAGTATGTAGCATAATGTTAGTAATGTACTCGTGATTGGCCGGTTGAGTTGAAATACTGCTACCATTTAAACATGACCTGTACATGGCTGAGGTCATGAAGTCGTTTAACAAGGACAAGAGCTGTTATTGATGAGAGAGGATGATCATTTGCAGGTGTATGTGTGGGGATTAGTGCCGTATTTACCCGGATTACCAGCTTCCTGTGATGACGACATTGCCTAAGCTTTATTGCCATCTGTCCCCCTTGCAGGAACTGCATCACTCACCGGGTCTATCTAAGTCCCCTTGGGATTGCTCCCTGCTGGGAACAATGGGGACTGGAGGAGTGTTGTTGTAGGAGCTCTTGGGTGTCTCACTGGGAGCTCTTAATGAGGACATTTCTCTGGAAGACAGTAAGCTTTGCTTACTGGTTGAGATAGCTCTCTCTGCCACGAGAGACAACAAAACACAACTCTAGTTGCAGTGTCACAGCAAATATGTGGATTCTTTATCTCCTTCTGTTAATTTCTTTGTAACCCAGGAAATGAAATGATGCAATAAGCAGCAGGTTAGGTGAATTTTCCAAGTGGCGCACTGTGTTGGTGTGTAGTATGTGACACTGCCGCCACCAAACAATGTCTTGTTATTAATAATGCATGATGAACGATAAACATGTCCGTGTCTTGCCTGGGTCATTCTACTCAGTGTACTAATCAGCATCGTGGCAGTCATTTTGTTGTAGATTCGTCTGGTACAGTGATTACACACCGTATGATAATAATAATTTTATTTATAAAGTGCCATATATACAGACTATGATTTCACTCACGAGGCGCAGAAAATACAATGTTGGTAAAACATGAATACGTAAAACAAATATAATAAATTAAGCTTACACAGTAAAATAAAATGTGAAATGATAATAATAAATAAATAGATAAAATAAATAAAGCTTGTAAAAATCATAATGTATAATCTAAACTGATCAGTAGTACATTAGTAGATAAACTAATGAATAATAAAATAGATTAAAAAGTTAATAATAGAGTAAGATACTAAAATTATTTTATTATAAACTATAATTATGGTTAAAATACATTCATTATATTACACACTACTAGTAGTGTGTAACAGTCAGAAATATATATCATTCATCACCAGTTTTTTGTCCACATGTGCATCCCATATACACATGCTAATCATGGAGTTGCAGTGTGCACAACGGCATGGCACGTGTCAACAGATATTTGACAATGTAATCAAGAAATCACACCTGGCTGCATCATGCTGCCTTGACAAGATTGGCAAGAGCTTTGTGTCAGAATAAAAACTTCTTGAAACATTTGCATTTCTTTTGGTTGTCAGTATGTAATTATCATTTACTGTGCTGATGGTTAGTTGGCTTGTGGTGGTCAGTCCACCCGTCTGTCCGTCCGTTGTATGTGTGTGGTGTCTGTTTCAGTGTCTCTTGGGTTCTTTGATGACATCATCATCCCACCTGACGCCCTGCAACATCCCTCGAGGTTGTATCCTTTTGCATGACGTTCTTTGTATCGACGAGAAGCTGTGCTTAGTCAAACTGATTTAGCAAGATTTAATACAGATTGTTGTCCAAAACAAATCATTCATAATCTGTCAAAAATTTGCATTAAAATTGGAAATGTTAATTTTTACACATTGCGCTGTCAGTAGTAAACAAAGAGACCGTATACACCTCATACGAGACAACTAATTGGTTCCCAGTGTTTAATCCACTGTGATGAGATATTTATAACTCTTCTTCGTATTAAGTGGTCACACTGCTTGCATCTACACAATGTGTATGTTGTCATGCAGTGTCTTAGTAGGATCTTTTGGTGGATAATGGGAAGTATTCAGCCATGACTCATCTGTTCTGTGTCTCAACTTCGACCATGTTGCAGCCGTGTTGCAAATTGACAACACCTGACTTGAGATGATTCTGCCAGGAACTACTTTGCACAGCCAGCGTGGCATGGTGGATACAGTTATCTACAATTTTAATAATACTAAAACTTCTGTAGCACCTACATCCTTGAGAAACTGACTCAGAGTCAAAACACATTTAGCATAAGCATGAATGTGGACGTGCAAGAGTTGTCATTGGATTATGGAACCGCTGAAATTTTACGGTGGGAATGCAATTTCAAACAAATTGGTCTTGAGGTTTTTCAAACGTGGCTATAGTTTCATATGATTCTATAGTGACAGGGAGTTGACTCCAGGTTTTTGGTACAGCTACAGAGAAAGACTGTTTGCCAGTATTTAGCATAGTTTTTGTTGTTGGGAAATGGGTGATCTTAGAGTCTTGTGGATATCACAGAAATGAAGTAGATTTACTAAATGAGGTCATTGTTGAATAGAAACAGCACAGTATGCAATAGTAGAATTTTTTGGGCAACTAATATGAATAAAATATTATTTATGTCTCCTGCAGGCAAAGTAAACACCCAGTCTGACTGCCAGTGCACTCAGAACATAGTGCCTGAGAGTGCACTCTTTCAGGCAAGGTAAACACCCAGTCTGACTGCCAGTGCACTCAGAACATAGTGCCTGAGAGTGCACTCTTGCAGGCAAGGTACATGCACTGGCCAACTACTAATGCACTTAGAACATGGTGCCTGAGAGTGCACTCTTGCAGGCAAGGTAAACACTCAGTCTGACTACCAGTGCAATCAGAACATAGTGCCTGAGAGTGCACTCTTGCAGGCAAGGTAAACACTCAGTCTGACTACCAGTGCAATCAGAACATAGTGCCTGAGAGTGCACTCTTGCAGGCAAGGTACACGCACTGGCCAACTACTAATGCACTCAGAACATAGTGCCTGAGAGTGCACTCTTGCAGGCAAGGTAAATACCCAGTCTGACTACCAGTGCACTCAGAACATAGTGCCTGAGAGTGCACTCTTGCAGGCAAGGTACATGCACTGGCCAACTACTAATGCACTTAGAACATGGTGCCTGAGAGTGCACTCTTGCAGGCAAGGTAAACACTCAGTCTGACTACCAGTGCACTCAGAACATAGTGCCTGAGAGTGCACTCTTGCAGGCAAGGTAAACACCCGTCTGACTACCAGTGCACTCAGAACATAGTGCTGAGAGTGCACTCTTGCAGGCAAGGTAAACACCCAGTCGACTACCAGTGCACTCAGAACATAGTGCCTGAGAGTGCACTCTTGCAGGCAAGGTAACACAGTCGACTACAGTGCACTAGAAAATAGTGCCTGAGAGCACTCTTGCAGGCAAGGTAATGCACTCAGAACATAGTGCCTGAGAGTGCACTCTTGCAGGCAAGGTAAACACCCAGTCTGACTACCAGTGCACTCAGAACATTGTGCCTGAGAGTGCACTCTTGCAGGCAAGGTACATGCACTGGCCAACTACTAGTGCACTTAGAACATGGTGCCTGAGAGAACACTCTTGCAGGCAAGGTAAGCACTCGCCAACTACTAGTGCACTTAGAATATGGTGCCTGAGAGCACTCTTGCAGGCAAGGTAAACCCCCTCAGTCTTGAATACCAGAGCATCTTGCAGGCAAGGTAATGCACTCGCAACTACTAGTGCACTTAGAACATGGTGCCTGAGTGCACTCTTGCAGGCAAGGTAATGCACTCGAAATACCAGTGCACTCAGAACATAGTGCCTGAGAGAACACTCTTGCAGGCAAGGTAATGCACTCGCCAACTACTAGTGCACTCAGAACATAGGGGCCTGAGAGAACACTCTTGCAGGCAAGGTAATGCACTCGTCCAACTACCAGTGCACTCAGAACATGGTGCCTGAGAGAACACTCTTGCAGGCAAGGTACATGCACTCGGGCCCAAATACTAGTGCACTTAGAACATGGTGCCTGAGAGAACACTCTTGCAGGCAAGGTAAATGCACTCGCCAACTACTAGTGCACTTAGAATATGGTGCCTGAGAGAACACTCTTGCAGGCAAGGTAATGCACTCGCCAACTACTAGTGCACTTAGAACATGGTGCCTGAGAGAACACTCTTGCAGGCAAGGTAAATGCACTCGTCAACTACTAGTGCACTTAGAACATGGTGCCTGAGAGAACACTCTTGCAGGCAAGGTAATTGCACTCGCCAACTACTAGTGCACTTAGAACATGGTGCCTGAGAGAACACTCTTGCAGGCAAGGTAATGCACTCGCCAATCTAGTGCACTTAGAACATGGTGCCTGAGAGAACACTCTTGCAGGCAAGGTAGATGCACTCGCCAACTACTAGTGCACTTAGAACATAGTGCCTGAGAGAACACTCTTGCAGGCAAGGTAATGCACTCGCCAACTACTAGTGCACTTAGAATATGGTGCCTGAGAGAACACTCTTGCAGGCAAGGTAGATGCACTCGCCAACTACTAGTGCACTTAGAATATGGTGCCTGAGAGAACACTCTTGCAGGCAAGGTAATTGCACTCGCCAACTACTAGTGCACTTAGAATATGGTGCCTGAGAGAACACTCTTGCAGGCAAGGTAATTGCACTCGCCAACTACTAGTGCACTTAGAACATGGTGCCTGAGAGAACACTCTTGCAGGCAAGGTAATTGCACTCGCCAACTACTAGTGCACTTAGAAATAGGGGCCTGAGAGAACACTCTTGCAGGCAAGGTAATTGCACTCGCCAACTACTAGTGCACTTAGAACATGGTGCCTGAGAGAACACTCTTGCAGGCAAGGTAGATGCACTCGCCAACTACTAGTGCACTTAGAACATGGTGCCTGAGAGAACACTCTTGCAGGCAAGGTAATGCACTCGCCAACTACTAGTGCACTTAGAACATGGTGCCTGAGAGAACACTCTTGCAGGCAAGGTAGATGCACTCGCCAACTACTAGTGCACTTAGAATATGGTGCCTGAGAGAACACTCTTGCAGGCAAGGTAATTGCACTCGCCAACTACTAGTGCACTTAGAACATGGTGCCTGAGAGAACACTCTTGCAGGCAAGGTAAATGCACTCGCCAACTACTAGTGCACTTAGAACATGGTGCCTGAGAGAACACTCTTGCAGGCAAGGTAAATGCACTCGTCAACTACTAGTGCACTTAGAACATGGTGCCTGAGAGAACACTCTTGCAGGCAAGGTAATTGCACTCGCCAACTACTAGTGCACTTAGAATATGGTGCCTGAGAGAACACTCTTGCAGGCAAGGTAGATGCACTCGCCAACTACTAGTGCACTTAGAATATGGTGCCTGAGAGAACACTCTTGCAGGCAAGGTAGATGCACTCGCCAACTACTAGTGCACTTAGAATATGGTGCATGAGAGAACACTCTTGCAGGCAAGGTAAATGCACTCGCCAACTACTAGTGCACTTAGAATATGGTGCATGAGAGAACACTCTTGCAGGCAAGGTAAATGCACTCGCCAACTACTAGTACACTTAGAACATGGTGCCTGGGAATGCACTCTTTTTTATCCAGGTGTTTGTGCTATCCTGTCAATAAGACGCTCCAAACACACCGAGGCAGAGATGTAAGAATTGCAACATTAATGAGACAAAAACCAGGTGACAATGAATGATTAATTTCTCAGGTATATTACAATCTATCAAATTACGTCATTGTGATAATAAAATGACTGTCAAATTACAGCCGAACGGCATGATTCGTCCATCTGTAGCAATTTCACTCGTGCTAACTGTGTAGAGCTAATACGAAAAATCATTTGTTAATTAAAGGAGTTTTTCAAAATGCAAACAGCCACTGTCAGATTACCAAGGACACTGTTGTCATGAGGCACCAGTGACAGTGGCCCACTGACGCGTCGTGGTGTTGACAGTTTTCAGTATACAACATCTGTTAAGAACCGAACTCGATTTAAAGAGCAAATTTAGGCTTATGGAATGTTAAGGGTGTGAGTGACTGAGATGGAATGTTAGTGAAGTAGGCCCTGGACTTGAGTCTGGACACTTGTAAGTTGTCCATTGTATCACAGTCACTGCAGTGGATGCGCTGTGATTAGCCAAAGTTTGGAGTAACATTTACGTCACCTGTTTTATCCAAAGGTTTGATCAGGAAGTTTTGTGGTAGAGAACTGAGCTGAGTCTGTCATGGGAAGTGTCTCGTTGCATTCAGTGACAGTTAGCCGACCTTGGTGTGCCACAAATAATAACACACCAAACTCTGAAGTCAGTTTGATCTGACTGTGACGTGTCAGCGGTGCAGTTTGACAACTAGATGACAGTTTATCCATATGTTGTGTGTCTCCATGGTGTCTTGACTCTGTCCTCCCACCCCTCCACTCCTCCCACCACTCCACTCCTCCCACCACTCCACTCCTCCCCCCTCCACTCCCCCCTCCACTCCTCCCACCACTCCACTCCTCCCACCACTCCAACCACCCCTCCACTCCTCCCACCCCTCCACTCCTCCCACCACTCCACTCCTCCCACCCCCACTCCAACCACCCCTCCACTCCTCCCACCACTCCAACCACCCCTCCACTCCTCCCACCACTCCAACCACCCCTCCACTCCTCCCACCACTCCAACCACCCCTCCACTCCTCCCACCACTCCAACCACCCCTCCACTCCTCCCACCACTCCAACCACCCCTCCACTCCTCCCACCACTCCAACCACCCCTCCACTCCTCCCACCCCTCCACTCCACCCACCACTCCACTCCTCCCACCACTCCAACCACCCCTCCACTCCTCCCACCACTCCAACCACCCCTCCACTCCTCCCACCACTCCAACCACCCCTCCACTCCTCCCACCACTCCAACCACCCCTCCACTCCTCCCACCACTCCAACCACCCCTCCACTCCTCCCACCACCCCCACCCCCCCCTCCACTCCTCCCACCACTCCAACCACCCCTCCACTCCTCCCACCACTCCAACCACCCCTCCACACCACCCACCACCCCAACCACCCCCCCCACCCCCCACCACCCCAACCACCACCCCCACTCCTCCCACCACTCCTACCACCCCTCCACTCCTCCCACCACTCCAACCACCCCTCCACTCCTCCCACCACTCCAACCACCCCTCCACTCCTCCCACCACTCCAACCACCCCCTTCACTCCTCCACTCCTCCCTCCCCTCCTCTCCTCCCACCACACCCTGTCCACTCCTCCAACCACCTCCACTCCCAGCCTCCCCTCCACTCCTCCCACCACCCCCTCCACTCCTCCAAACCCCTTCACTCCTCCCACCCCACACCCTCTACATTCATGCCTCTGCCCTACTATTCCGCTCTACCACCCTACTCTCTACCTTCACTCCCTGCTCTCGGCCACCCTCTACCTTCACTCTCCAATCTCTGCCACCCTCTACCTTCACTCTCTGCCACCCTCTCTCTACCTTCACTCTCCGATCTCTGCCACCCTCTACCTTCACTCTCTGCCACCCTCTGTCTTCACTCCCCATTCTCTGCCACCCTCTACTTTCACTCCCCGCTCTCTGCCACCCTCTACCTTCACTCTCCGCTCTCTGCCACCCTCTACTTTCACTCTCCACTCTCTGCCACCCTCTACCTCCACTCTCTGCCACTCTCTACCTTCACTCTCTGCCACCCTCTACCTCCACTCTCTGCCACCCTCTACCTTCACTCTCTGCCACCCTCTACCTTCACTCTCTGCCACCCTCTACCTTCACTCTCTGCCACCCTCTACCTTCACTCTCTGCCACCCTCTACCTTCACTCTCTGCTCTCTGCCACCCTCTACCTTCACTCTCTGCCACCCTCTACCTTACCTTCACTCTCTGCCACCCTCTACCTTCACTCTCTGCTCTCTGCCACCCTCTACCTTCACTCTCTACCACCCTCTACATTCCTCTCTGCCACCCTCTACCTTCACTCTCTGCTCTCTGCCACCCTCTACCTTCACTCCCTGCTCTCTGCCACCCTCTACCTTCACTCCCGCTCTCTGCCACCCTCTACCTTCACTCCCCACTCTCTGCCACCCTCTACCTTCACTTCCTGCTCTCTGCCACCCTCTACCTTCACTCCCTGCTCTCTGCCACCCTCTACCTTCACTCCCCGCTCTCTGCCACCCTCTACCTTCACTCCCCGCTCTCTGCCACCCTCTACCTTCACTCCCGCTCTCTGCCACCCTCTACCTTCACTTCCTGCTCTCTGCCACCCTCTACCTTCACTCCCCGTCTCTCTGCCACCCTCTACCTTCCCCCTCCCTGCTCTCTGCCCCCCTTTTCTACCTTCACTCCTGCTCTCTGCCACCCTCTACCTTCACTCCCCCCGCCCCTCTGCCACCCTCTACCTTCACTCCCTGCTCTCTGCCACCCTCTACCTTCACTCCCTGCTCTCTGCCACCCTCTACCTTCACTCCCCGCTCTCTGCCACCCTCTACCTTCACTCCCTGCTCTCTGCCACCCTCTACCTTCACTCCCTGCTCTCTGCCACCCTCTACCTTCACTCCCCGCTCTCTGCCACCCTCTACCTTCACTCCCTGCACTCTGCCACCCTCTACCTTCACTCCCTGCTCTCTGCCACCCTCTACCTTCACTCCCCACTCTCTGCCACCCTCTACCTTCACTCCCCGCTCTCTGCCACCCTCTACCTTCACTCCCCCTCTCTGCCACCCTCTACCTTCACTCCCTGCTCTCTGCCACCCTCTACCTTCACTCCCTGCTCCCTGCCAACCCTTCTGGTACACTCAAATCCGTTAATTTGTTTTATTTTGCAAATGTTTCTATGAAAGTTTAAATAACGTGGTAAATTTGAGCTTGAAACATTATTTATATGAGACATGTAATAGTATTGCTATTTATTAGGTTTAATTACACCCAGGACAGTCTATGCACAGTGTATGTAAGCATCATATAAGTATCAATATCCACTATATGCTCAGAAATGTCCACTGATTTATTTTATCATCACTACGTGGCACTCTAGCAGACAACAGATGTACTACACAGCCCAAAGGGGCAACATCACTGTAATAAAATTATCTGCCACATGTTTGACGTCAATCAAGATAGGGCCTCATTTACGTTTTTTATATTCATCATATGACAGCATTTGCAGGAAGGAAGATAACATTTTAGCAAACAGCGATTCAGAAATGCGAGTCACAACATTTCTAAATAAATTCTGAGCTCACTGACTGGTCTCTGGGTGTGGCTTTGTTGTCTTTGACTCAGGTTAATTAATTGCATCTTGTGTGGACCTGCATTGTTGACACTCCTAGAACAATTCATTCACAGAGGACCCCCAATTAGTCCTGGTCACTGAAGGTGACGTCTCTATTTCTCATTCCTGTCATTTCCTGGAACCTAGCAGTGCTGCTGATTACTTCCTTGTTCTGCCAATATTGCAGTATGACAGTTTGTGATTGGACCCACCTGGCCTTGACACCTGCACAAAGAGGAACTAATTGCTCCCTATGTTGCGGAGTTGTCCCCACAGTCAGGTGGAAGGCTCCAGATTGGGGTTATGCACTAACTAAGGCGTCGGGTGCCTGCTTTATGATGGATAATAAACAAATGTCATATGTCATCGGAAGGTGTCAGGTGTACTCAGTGACAATCAGCCGGCCTTGGAGTGTGTAAAGAGACAAAACAGTTGCGTGTGGTTGTGAATGTGTGAGTGTACTCAGAATGTGGTGAATGGGAATGGACTATGACCTCTACTTCTGCCCGATACTGGCCATGTTCAACAGGATGGACACTGTTCCCGGGGGTAGTGCAGAAAGAGGAAAGAAACAAAACAAATAACATTTAGGGTGAAAATGTGTACAGTGACAGTTAAACACTAGATTGCTTAAGAGCCTAGACGAATAGAGTGGCAGATTGAGCCTTAAAAGCATCAACTGTGTCCAGCATTTGCTGGGAGATTGTTCCATTCCTTGATGGTTCTGGGGAAGACAGACTGTTGTCGGTAGCTGGTGGTGCGGTGTTTGGAAGGAGTGGGGTGATGTGAGAGGCGTAGGTTGGGACTTGTTAACGACAACTTGGTCGTTGACTATTTTGTAGAGCAGAGTGATGTGACTAGTGTTTGTTCTGTGCTGAAGTGATGTCCACTGTAGGTTCTGAAGTATCTCAGTAACACTGGATCTGCCCCGGTGACGACTCACTGAAGCCAGCAGGTCATTATGAGACTAGTGTTACATTTGCTCTGTGGCTCTATATGTCCTGTCTGCCGCGGCACAGGAAACGTTGCTTCATCAAACGCTCACCCCTGCAACATTTATGAGGAAAATGCCAGCCCTAATAAATCGCTGGGATGATTAGGTTTTTCTGGACAAGTTCCAGGCTGCTGCTGTACTAAGGGTGGGTCTGAGTGGCAGACACTAAAGCTGCATGTGTTGAGATGTGGTTTTAATGCGGCATGCATGATTGCAGGTGCTATTTTTTATGAATTAGTGAGTGTAACCTTCCATTTTCAAAAAATAATGCAATTCCTCCCTTTATCCAGATCACATATTTACTGTCCTGATTAGTTAGAATTCTCACTCTGGTTTGTGTTTGCTAAAGAGGTATGAATAAGTACATGTTAAATGTGAAACTAAATACTGAAGCCACCACAGCTCCATAAGCAGATGCCACGCCTCCACATGCCACACCTCCATAAGCCACGCCTTCACATGCCACGTCTCCACACACCAGTCTCCACTGGCCACGCCTCCTCAGACCATGCCTTTACATGCTACACCTCCACAGGCCACACCTCCACAGCACAGGCCACGCCTCCATATGCCACGCCTCCACAGGCCATGCCTCCACAGCACAGGCCACGCCTCCATATACCACGCCTCCACAGGCCATGCCTCCACAGCACAGGCCACGCCTCCATATGCCACGCCTCCACAGGCCACACCTCCACAGACCACAGCACAGGCCACGCCTCCACAGGCCACGCCTCCACAGGCCATGCCTCCAACATTCCCTAGATGTCACAAATTACAGTGTAAAGTATTCTTAAGATTAGATTAATTTGTCTAATGTATGTGTCAGTCCAACAACAGTAGTCTGTTTAATTTATGTGATTTTTTTGTAATTCTAAATTGAGAAATTGTAAGAACACAGGAATATGAGGTGGCTAGTGGTTAGGATGTTAGTGAATCAGAACTTTTGCTTGTAATTCGAAGTTTGGCAATTGCGTTCGCTCGACACTGCCTTTGCACTCTGCTGTGTAAATGTACACCTGGCTGTAGACAGTGGTGGATGTGTTTTTGTGTGTACTATATTTTGTTTGTTGGTGCAGCATTCAGGATGAGGTTTTAAGGAAGCTGTGCTGCGTAATCATTATCATCATGTCAGTGTCAAGTGAAATGAGTTGCCCTTGACCATGTCCAGTGACGAGGGCGAGCAGCTGTGGGTGTGGGAGTATGCGACGGAGGACGGCAAGCACGACTTGTACATGGACCTGGGGGAGGAGATCAGGTGAGATGGACAGAAGGGAGAAAGGATGGGTACAACTAGGGGGTGATTAATATGGCCCGTCCACAAACGTTGCAATGTGATGGATGCTGGACGCAATTAATTGACGCATTCCCGGAAGGTCATGAGTAGTGTGTAACGATGTGTCACCAATGCATAATGACATGTCACCAAGATGTGACGGCGCCTTCCCTCGCACGGCGGACGCGGATTACAGCAATTTGCCAAAATTGGGACTCGCTACCTGTTGCCACGGTTACCATTATGGCTCTACACGAGAATCCACTGGCGGAAATTGCGTTAAGTGGCTCCCTCTGACCAGAAGAAATTGCAGCTGTTTGTGAAATTGCTTCTTACACGGCCCGCTGATGCGAGTGTTAATTGTAATTGAGGAGTTGTAAATAGGTCAGTCGATGTAATTGAGCAGGTGTAAACATGTCAGTGGATGTCTCGTCAGGACATCGCAGAAGATTTACTGTTCCTTCGTTCAGTTTAATAACTCGTTAGTTGATTAGCTCTTGAGCCACAGTTTCTCCCTGCAACCAGCACCTGGTGGATGCTGAGTCTACAGCCGCCCTGTCCCAGCACTGGGTGAGGAAAGGAGGGATGGAGGAACGGAGGAAGTGAGGGGGAGACAGAAGAAAGGGCTAGAGAAGGGAGAAGAGAACCAGATGAGAGATGATGGAGATTACAGAAAAAGGGCAACGAGAGGAGAGAGATGAGATACGAGAGAAATAGATGCGAGGAGATATAAAGATGAGATGGAGATCATAGGACAGGGAGAGGGAGATCAGGGAAAGAGAGAGGAGAGGGAGGTCAGAGGGCACGAAGGGGAGAGGAAATGGAGATCAGAGGACAGGGAAAGCGAGAGGAGAGGGAGATAAGAGGACAGGGAAAGGAGAGACAGGGATAAGAGGAAATGGAGATCAGAGGACAGGAAAAGGGAGAGGAGAGGGAGATAAGAGGACAGGGAAAGGGAGAGGAGAGGGAGATAAGAGGACAGGGAAAGGGAGAGGAGAGAGAGATAAGAGGACAGGGAAAGGGAGAGGAGAGGGAGATCAGAGGACAGGGAAAGGGAGAGGAGAGAGAGATAAGAGGACAGGGAAAGGGAGAGGAGAGGGAGATAAGAGGACAGGGAAAGGGAGAGGAGAGGGAGATAAGAGGACAGGGAAAGGGAGAGGAGAGAGAGATAAGAGGACAGGGAAAGGGAGAGGAGAGGGAGATAAGAGGACAGGGAAAGGAGAGAGAGAGATAAGAGGAAAGGGAGATCAGAGGACAGGAAAAGGGAGAGGAGAGGGAGATAAGAGGACAGGGAAAGGGAGAGGAGAGAGAGATAAGAGGACAGGGAAAGGGAGAGGAAAGGGAGATAAGAGGACAGGGAAAGGGAGAGGAGAGAGAGATAAGAGGACAGGGAAAGGGAGAGGAGAGGGAGATAAGAGGACAGGGAAAGGAGAGAGAGAGATAAGAGGAAAGGGAGATAAGAGGACAAGGAAATGGAGAGGAGAGAGAGAGAGAGCGGGAGATCAGATAACATGGAAAGGGAGAGGAGAGGGAGATCAGAGGACAGGAAAGGGAGTGGTGAGGGAGATCAGAGGACAGGAAAGGGAGAGGAGAGGGAGATCAGAGGACATGGAAAGGGAGAGGAGAGGGAGATCAGAGGACAGGAAAGGGAGAGGAGAGGGAGATCAGAGGACATGGAAAGGGAGAGGAGAGGGAGATCAGAGGACAGGAAAGGGAGAGGAGAGGGAGATAAGAGGACAAGGAAATGGAGAGGAGAGGGAGATAAGAGGACAGGGAAAGGAGAGAGAGAGATAAGAGGAAAGGGAGATAAGAGGACAAGGAAATGGAGAGGAGAGAGAGAGAGAGCGGGAGATCAGATAACATGGAAAGGGAGAGGAGAGGGAGATCAGAGGACAGGAAAGGGAGAGGAGAGGGAGATCAGAGGACATGGAAAGGGAGAGGAGAGGGAGATCAGAGCACAGGGAGAGGGAGATCAGAGGATAGGGAAAGTGAGAGGAGAGGAAGATCAGAGGACAGGAGGGCAGGGAAAGGGAGAGGAGAGGGAGATCAAAGGACATGGAAAGGGAGAGGAGAGGGAGATCAGAGAACAGGAAAGGGGAGAGGAGAGGACAGGGAAAGGGAGAGGAGCGGGAGATCAGAGCACAGGGAGAGGGAGATCAGAGGATAGGGAAAGTGAGAGGAGAGGAAGATCAGAGGACAGGAGGGCAGGGAAAGGGAGAGGAGAGGGAGATCAAAGGACATGGAAAGGGAGAGGAGAGGGAGATCAGAGGACAGGAAAAGGGAGAGGAGAGGGAGATCAGAGGACATGGAAAGGGAGAGGTAGTGTTTATGCCAAGTGAACTCCACCACAGGGAAATGTAACAATGTGTTTACGTATACCTAGAACCAATGGGTGTTATCTACTTTCTGGCCCAGTCATTGACCACACTCCCTGGCGAGTCCCTGCCGTCTCTCACACAGACATCATACATGTATGTGGGTCGTGTGACCGACGTCTCTCTGCCTTCACAATGAGACACAACCACTGCAATCTGCGCCCGTTAATCGCAGTGTTCCCACGGGGAGTGTCATCTGTAGGGTCCATGGCGCCGGTCAGACCCGGCCTGTCTGTGGCGCTGATATCTGTCTGCCGCGGTGGCTACAGTACAACTATTGATTCCACTTGTTGCAGCTGCGAGCCTGTGCCCATTGTGCACGATATAAATAACTTGTTTTTTTGTTCCCGCGAACAACCAATGGTGTCTTCGCCACATCTGTCTCTTTCTCGTTATGTCTTTTGTCTGGCTGTCGTGTTAAATCTCGTACGCTTGTTTCACATTTATGCTGTGTTAATCAATAACTGTTTGTCAGGGCTGCTCCTGATTTGACAGTTGCCTGTGACAGAAACAAACAGCACGAGTCGCGATTTATTTACTCTCTGATTTGTTGTATCAGTTCCTGTTTGTACAGTTAACATATGCATGTACACGCACGCACGCACGCACGCACGCACGCACGCACGCACGCACGCACGCACGCACGCACGCACACACACACACACACACACACACACATACAGCTTCACATATTTTGTATTATGTTGCACCAGGTTGTTATCGAAGGCAATGCGTGGTGACAAGACATCAAAAAAGGGTCTAACCACATTGTATAAAAATTATACACTATACATGGTGCACATTGGATCTTTGTTAGTTTTCATTTTAGACTTTGTTTTTGTTTTGGCTGCTGTTTTTGTTTTGTGAACCTTGTTGTCACGTTGGAATATTTATGTTGTTTTGGGTCAGCAATGAATGCTATTGATTTAATATAGTAGATAGTGTAGTGTAGGAGTTATTTATATCTATGCTGTATGAATTTATGTTAATATTTTATGTCTTGGTGTGGCAGAGAATGGATATACACTGTGCATAATTATTATTGGGTTTGCATAAAACATATATTGTGTGTCCAGTGTATGTGCATTTATGTGTGTGTCCTTGTATGTTTGACATTGTGAATTTGTGCCCCTCTGTGTGTGACATTATGTGACACTGTATGTGTGATGTGATATTGTATTTGTGACATTGTGTGTGTATGCCCTGTGTGACTGTGACATTGTATGACACCGTGTGTGTGACATTGTTTGATAATGTGTGTCACCAGATTTCGAGTGGTGGACGAGAGTTTTGTGGACACGACCCCGATCGGCCCTGACAGTAGCTCAGAGACGACAGAGCTGACAGATGGCGACAAGAAGTCCCCGTACACACTCACGGTGAGATTAGTGACATCTGACACGTCACAACTGTCACCAGAGGCTTTGTGTGACACCAGTCCAATTAGTGTGACACTGCCATTATTCCCCTCCACTCCAGCACAGGTCCACACATTGCCACAATAACTGACAGCCGAGTGGCCTTTCCCACCACAAGTACAGATGGCTGAAGGCCATGGGCACACAAGGTCTGTGTCGTGGCATTCTGTGTGTGTCATAGCAGTCCATGTGTGTCATGGCAGTCTATGTTGGTTGTGACAGTCTGTGTGTCGTGGCAGTGTGTGTGTGTCGTGGCAGTTTGTGTATGTGTCGTGGCAGTGTATGTGTTCCTATGTTGAGTCTGTTAGCTGTGACATACACAGATGCAATATTATAGATGTGCAAAGTGCAGTTTTGGAGGACATAAATGAGAGTGGCGTGAGACTCTCTTCTGGCCCTTATCCAGACAAACTGTATGACCAAACCACCATAAGTTAGTCATATACAGATAATATATATATATATATATATATATATATATATATATATATATATATATATTTTTATATATATATATATATATATATATATATATATATATATATACAATTCAAAATTCATCAAATTATCTACGGGTCCAGCAGAGATGTAAAACTAAACGTTTACTTGTCTGTACAACAATTCATTTGTCCCACGAACATTTAGATTTCATAACCTACTTTTCTGTGATTTTTCTGGTGGTACATATGTTGTAACCAGCTGAGTTGTCCCAAGGACAGCAAATTGTTGCAATTTCACTTGGCCAGTGGTAAATCTGGTTGTTGCAAGCTAACAAACAAGCATGATTTGGAACCCTGATATATAGATATGTATATGTGTGTGTGTGTGCGAGAATGTGTGCATGTACATAAATATATTTAGGTGTATCTGTATCTGGGTCTATTCACTATCTCCTCTGCCCATATTATGGCAGTAGAGACGTCCCTCCAGTACATCTTAATGCTTCAATCAATACACAGCCCTCTGGTGCTTCTGGTAGGTGCAGTCACTTGTCTGTACTGATGCACCTGGCCTGTTTGATGGCCGGCAGTCGGCCATTCTTGGACGTCCTTAACACACACTCCCAATGACCATTCCACAGTCATGATGTTGTGTTGATGACCTCTGTCGATATCCAGTTGTGATATATTCAGTGGTGATGTCCAATGGTGATAAGCTGATGGAGTCTCGTTTGGAGAGAGGATGCACTTAGTGCATAGTCAGTCAGTGCACCAGAGATGACAGTGCATTAGTCAAGACCTCTGTGGTCACTGGTTTACTTAGACATGCTGTTCACCGTCTGTTGCCTCGTTAATGGCCATCGGCTGTGTCACGGCCTGTAATGTATTGACCACTTCAGGTTCTCTCTCATCCACCTGTCAAGTGTGAGCACTGGTCACTCGCACTGACTGCTCACTTAGTCATATGGTGCTTCCTGCCTGTAGACAGCTCACTCACTTAGTCATATGGTGCTTCCTGCGTGGTCACCCCTTAGTCAAAGGGGTTCCCGATGCACTAACTGTTTGTTTTCCTGAAGAGAACCCCTCAAGTCATATGGGGCTGTCCTGTCTGTAGGGTTTCACCCGTCACTCACTCAGTCATATGGTTTTTCCTCCCGTGACAGCTCACTCACTCAGGTCCCTATGGTGTCCTGAGTGAAATCATCATTGTATTGGTGCTTCCTCCTGTAGACAGCTTTAACTCCTCAGTCATATGGTGCTTCCCGATGTAGAGGTCATCACTCAGTCATATGATGTTTCCTGCCTGTGAGTCACTCACTGGTCATATGGTGCTTCCTCCGTGGGTTTATCACTCTGAGTCCTCAGTCATATGGTGCTTCCTGCCTGTAGGTTGACTCACTCACTGAGTCACTCAGTCATATGGTGCTTCCTGCCTGTAGGTTGACTCACTCACTGAGTCACTCAGACATATGGTGCTTCCTGCGTGTCACATTGAGTCAGTGAGTCAGATGCACTAACTGTTTGTTTCTCTTCTGAAGAGAACAGCAAGTGTATGTCTGTATGTCTGTAGGGTTTCACCTCAGTGAGTCAGATGCACTGTTGTTCACTCTGTGTGTGTATGTTTAAAAGGATCCACCAGTGAGTGACTGAGTGAGTCAGATGTATTAGTTGTTCACTCCGTGTGTGATCAGTTTGAAAGGATCCATCAGTGAGTGACTGAGTGAGTCAGATGTATTAGTTGTTCACTCCGTGTGTGATCAGTTTGAAAGGATCCATCAGTGAGTGACTGAGTGAGTCAGATGTATTAGTTGTTCACTCTGTGTGTGATCTGTTTGCAAGGATCCATCAGTGAGTGACTGAGTGAGTCAGATGTATTAGTTGTTCACTCTGTGTGTGATCTGTTCACAGGGATCCATCAGTGAGCCTGGCCTGGGACTCTTGTCTTGGTGGAAGAACGGCTGAAGAACCAACAATCAGCGGTCCTGTAAATAGCGTGTACATTAAACTGTGATATTCTTACCGTGTTTGTGTTGTTCATTCTTACAACTGACATTCCACTACGGTGTATTTCGCTGTCGACAGATTTGATTAGATTTTTAAAGAAAGCATAAGACGACCATTGGTGAAGGGTGAAAATAATGAAGCTCAACTTGATCTGCATCACAGGTCTGGTAACTGTGTCAATCTTCAGAGATGCAAGTTCTGTTCTTCCATTGATCCGATGGCGATGTAGTTAGTCTTGTTGACGTTGCACTTTGATCTAGTCTAGATAGGCTGCCATTACACTAACTTCTAAAACATGAACGTGGACTTCTATAGTTGTTTTATTCACCGACAGTGTCATAAATGTTCTGTGTATTTATGTAGAAAACAGAGGTGCATGCAACATGTCGTGCATGTCATCTCGTAGCATGGTGTTATTGCATTAATCCACGAACGAGTTGAAACAACTGGCGCGGTCCTGCATTGACATATTAATGCATTGATGACATTTTTTATAGTCATTCTTCGATTTTGCTGCTTCAATAAATTATTCACGAAACTAATTAATTGGTCAGCCAACCCGACCCAAATAATTAAAACTCCATTTCGACGCTGTTGGCACTCGTGTGTGTTTGTGTGTGTGTGTGTGTGTGTGTGTGCGTGCGTGCGTGCGTGCGGGTGCGTGCGTGTGTGTAAGTCGTCTGGTGTTGACTGGCGCGTGCAGCGGCGTCTGTTTTTACCGCGTCACGCCAACTCACGCGACACGCGAGAACAGAAGGTCATAGGTCAACCAAGCCAGCGTTCCACTCGTCTTGTCTAATGTGGTTTGTTTCGTACCGAAACAGGAGATTGATCACATCGAGAACACTACCGGTGTGCGACCACAGTATATTTAAAGGTAACTCTTGCTGGAAAGAGCCCCGATAGGAGTGGGTTTATTGTTTTTCTTGAAATTGAAATATTTCCAACGTGTGCCAATCATGTGACTAGTACCTAGGCTCAATTTTCGGAAGTAGTTATTTGTTGTAGCCTTTGGGCTTGGATCATTGCTGTTCAAATAAATATTATTTGGTAAAGTTCTATGTCGTTTGAATAACGACTGTATGTGTTTCAGTATAGATAACTTAAATTTCTGCCCATATTTTCTTAGTCATTATCAATTACAACAAAAAAACGTTTTAATTTTGTTGCGCATTATTTCAGACTCAATTAGAGGCGATCCTATGTAATGGAGATTTTTACGTGGGTGTTCCTCAGAGATTGGTCTATAAAGATGTAACAGGAAGCTGCCAATTTGTTTTCTGATGTTCCAAGAACTAGCTCTGTCGACGTCGTTGACCGCGAGGCGCGCTGTAGTCGGCCCACGGCTTCCAGTAGGTCGTGGGCGAGAGTAACACTGTCTTCGGGCTAGACTTGCACCGCCATTGAACTGGACGTGACTAGGATTGCCTCTGTGTGAGACTTGGGTTGTCCCCAGACAAGGTTAGGACTGTCTCCATGTGAAACTTGGACTGTCTCCGGGCGAGATCTGCAGAAGCGAACACACACGTACATGCACGCACGCACGCACGCACGCACGCACGCACGCACGCACGCACACGTCGGGTCGATCGAGGACTAGACAAAGCCATCACACTGGTCGCATCCTTTCACACATTAAGCAGCCTAAGACTTTGGAAAAATTACGCAAATTTATTTTCAAAGTGACCATATACAAGTGGACATGACATGACATGACACGTTATGTACAGACAGCGCTACGACACCGAGACCCGTCGGGCGACGAGAGGCTGCCACGTCACCTCGCCTGCCGCCCAACCTGTGCGTCGTCCATGTTGGTTTGGCACTGAGCGAAATGGGTTTTGTCGCCGGTTGACCAACAGCTACACCCGATAGAGTTGCCGGGTCAGCTACAAATAAAATGTTACACTCCTACGTCACTAGATCTAGTCGTTATGGTCGACGAGATCCGTTTAACCGCGTAGTTAAGCAAATGCACAACGATGTTCTTTGCTTGACTGCATCATGCATGATCCGCGGTGTTGAATAATTGAAACGTCAACCCTCTCTTTGGAGGTGCGATATATTTATCGCAATGTATGTTCCAGTTGTTTAGTCAAACACCGGATGTCGTTGTACGTTCCAAATTGCATTAAACAGAATCCTCAACAAAATGAGTGATATAGCCAATAAGGTACGCCCCTGTAGGAGTATAACAAACAAAAAACGTTCTATGTATAACTTGCTTCCTGTAATGGAATGTGACGTTGGATATGAATAAATGCAGGCTAAGACGATACCTATTGGAAACAACACAATACCAGAATGTGTCCTCAGTTGGAGGAAGTCGTAGAGCTGCCGTCGGTCCCCTTGTGTCACGTGATCCCACTCAGCCAACCAACATAGACCTTCCAACAAGACACCACGTCTGGTCGTTTTTATCATAACCTAATAGTATAATAGTAAAACCTATATACACGTGTATATACATTCTGACCGGCACAGTGTAGTATACTAATTCAAGCGCAACTCTTACGACATAGTTGATCATTATCTGTTTAATTTGTTTCGCCCCGAGTACAATGTGGTTCTTTGGCGGACAATGTGAGAATAGAATCTGTAAATAAACCCATAGCCCATATGCGCCACTGCGTAAGATGGTGTTGGGATAACTATACGGTACGTGTTAGGATAACACCACGGCGTTAGGATAACAACGACCAGCGTGTGTGTCTGACAGAACCGGTACCAAAGCGTGGCGGCATTCACTGGCTGCAACTGCTCGTCTCAGTCGCTGCGATAAAACACAACTTTGGAATGTTTGTATATAATATTATTTACATTCGTTCCCAGATACTGCCACACAACCTTCGTTGACAATTGTCAAAAAATCGACCTGTCCCCAATCACTGCTCCCATTCACTGTGCGTTGTGCGGTCTGTAGACGCTCGCGACACGATGTAGTTCGCTTCAGTTGACGTCATAGATGACCATAGAATGAATCGGTCAACATCGAATTGCCAGAGTTTGATAAAGGGAGGGTGCCAGCAGTAGTTTGTAACGGGAAGGCTGCAGTCTAAGAAAAGTGAAAATCAAAGGGTATTGCCTCGGCATTACTGCCTCTGTTCGCCTCGGCATAATTGCCAGGACATTTTTTTTAAACTGAATGTTTTGTTTATCATTTGAACATAGGCCTATTGCAGGCGGAATCTTTCAGATTGGGAACACAAAAACAGTAAACTTTCAACATGCGTGTTGTAGTCATAAGAACGTAATATACAACATATATATATATACTTATATATATATATATATATATATATATATATATATATATATATATATATATATATATATATATATATATATATATATATATATATATATATATATATATATATATATATATATATATATATATATATATAATATATATATATATATATATATATATATATATATAAAGAACAACTAGCACCGGCACCCTCTCTTTACTGCGCCTGCTGTGTTTGTAAGCATCCATGTTGACATTCAAACGTCCCTTTTTACATGTTCATTATGGTAACGGTTACATAAAATAATAGATGGTTGACTGCATTCACATATTGACTGAAGTTTGTCATTGGTCAGGGGAAAGCCAGCTGCGAATAAACACAGGTGTCCTGTCTACACGAGTGACGTTTGGTTTCAGTGAATATACTATTGGCGATTTCATTTAACATTTGTTGTTAACTGTGGTTGTTGGATGAATAATCGATACACCAGTTCTTTCATTAAGCAATGGTCTGTGTTTGTTATTTCCAGTAAGTGGCCAACAACGCATAGCAGAATCCTCAGACGACACTGGCGCCGTCATTAGCGTTGAGGATTACTGTAGTCTTTGTATCTACCGGGTACCTATCTACCCGGCCGACGGGAATGTCATCGATCATGGTCGGGATAACATAATGGCGTCAAAGACCACGATTACAAGTGCCACTGTTCTCTTAATAAACATTTTGACCCTGTTGATTTGATTGACACGTGCCCGGCGTGGATTACCCGACAGATGCGCACAAAGGCGACGACATTACAGGCTCCACGCGATCGTATCAACGTTATAAATTACCCCGTCTGTAGCCGCGGCGAGTCGCGCCATCTGTTCGCTTCTCGGTCGGCGCTAGTCACGTGACCTCGCGTGGTCAGCGGGCCGCCAAAAGTCCGGTCACGGCGATCATGCATAATCGATATGAGTTGCGTGGCTTTGCATGCTCGGATGATTACCGGCGAAGGCGCTCTATTACGACCCCTACTTCGGCTCAAATCGCCGCCGACTTAGTCCACGAGCGTAAGCAGGACGTGTTGCCATGACGACGGAAGTCGGTCTTCCGAACAACAGCCGAGCGCTCGCGCTGTCGACCTAGACGGCGCTGCAATCGTCTACCCGTCGGTCTGGCGCGCCGGACTGTAATTATATCGAGCAGCGTTTGAGTTATATAAATGAATGTGTGGTTATTGCATTGATATACACGCTACGACGCAATCGCAACTGCTTTCGGCCCCGACACGATACGTCGCTAAGGCTCGCAGGGTGGCGCTCGCATTTGAGGTTACACGGTAACGGTGACACCACGGTCCGACTGTTTTATCGTTCCGTCGTAACGGTGACACGACAGTCCAAGTGTTTTATAGTTCCACGGTAACGGTGACATGACATGCAGAGTGTTTTATCGTTCCACGGTAACGGTGACAGATTTGTGACGGATTTAATCGGAGGAACTTTCTGACGCAAAGAGAAGTGTCGTGTTTTTCTCGAGAAACGACCGATGTCGGAAAGAAATAATCGTTGATTCCTGAGCGCAGCAGTGCGCGCAGCACCAGTCTGGCGGGGATTGTTACAGCAAAGTCGATGAGTCGCTCCGACTTGTTGTTAGAAACCCGGAGTTGTTTTTAGAAAATTATATTTCGGTGAGCTTTTGTGAATAATTCCCAGGTTAAAAATCCTCTAGCAGCTGAGTCGGCAGACCTAGATACCTCCCGGCACAGACACCCACAGCACAGATACCTCCCATCATAGATATTTCTCACCATAGATATCTCACCGCACAGATACCTACCTGCACATATACCTCCCGGCTCAGATGACCGCGGCACAGATACGTCCCGGCACATATACCTCAATGCGCAGAAACCTCCAGACACATATCTTGCGACACAGCTACCAAACCTTGTCACCGTCTAGTCACCTTATCACCACTAGTCCAACACGAGACACGACGGCATGTAGTCCTGTAACCTTGTCACCGCTAGTCCGTAACGACGGCATGTTGTCCTGTCACCTTGTCGCCGCTAGTTCAACACGAGACACGACGGCATGTTGTCCCGTCACCTTGACACCCCTAGTCCGTAACGACGGCATGTTGTCCTGTCGCCATGTCACCGCTAGTCCGTAACGACGGCATGTTGTCCTGTCGCCATGTCACCGCTAGTCCGTAACGACGGCATCTTGTCCTGTCGCATTGTCACCGCTAGTCCAGCACGAGACATGACGGCATGTTGTCCCTGAGGTAGAGACAGACCTCCCGCGTCGCCCCCGGACAGTTGGTCAGTTCGAGTTCGTCGATGTTCCTCAGCTGGGTAAGCGCCATGAGAGCCCCGGTTGACAGCATGCTGCAGCCTGCAACATGCGCACGCACAATATTACTTCCGGTTGTAAACACGGAGCTCTAACATTCGGCAACATCTGTGGAAATTGACATCTACAGTTTGAATTAATTTTGTGAATGATTGAATCTATAATGATAAAGTCTACAACACGATCTAGCTTGTTTGAACAAATTTGTTATTCATTGTTGAAATGATCGATCAAACGAATATACTGTCTTTTGACAGGGCCTGGCCAAATTGTTGACGAACAAATTGAAAGAGTACTTCGATTATACATACTAGCTATTTTTAGCTATTACAAGACGTTCGTGTAACATTATATCTCCGATTGCATTATGCATAGATAATATACAGCAACCTTTTCGAATATAAATCGCCATCAACTAATTTGTATTCAAGAATGAAAGCAGCTAACAAATGCGAAACACAGAAACGTCACGAATACTCTAACCTACTTAGCTCGTGGATGACGTCACAGAAGTAAGACAAGGTACATTATTACTCAGAGGAACACCCGTAGAAGCAACGATTCTCGCGGAATACGTTTTTGTAACTGTATGTATATATGTATGTATGTTATCCCCTGGAAGAAGGAGTTAAAGAAAAGGGACTAGACCCATGGGCCTGGAATCGTTGCTGCGGCTCCAGCTAGTGCTTGCGTTTGGTGACGTCATCAATACGGGGAGACAACCATCGTCTCTCCGGTGTCTACCGAAGTTTTAGAGGGATTCTTTAGAGTTTATTTGCATTCGATGTGGACTGTATAACAACATGAACATATCGCATACAAGTACGGCAACGTTTGTCTTACAAATCAATGCGTAACTTGGGTGTTATCTGCGCAATAACCCGATACATAACTATATCCACGTGAATCACTGTGTTTGCTGCCAGGTGGGTGATGCAGCACCATTATAATGTATATTCATGCACGCGCATTGTACCACACCAAGACAGCTGACTCTAAACACGCCTTATACGGATAGCATAGGCGGAGCAGGAACTTGAAACTCCGCGTACTTCACGCGTAGTCCATTGTCCTGCAAGACAACACGACGGACCTACACCACACTTCCCGTGTGGTCTGTTGTCTTGCAAGACAACACGACGGACCTACACCACACTTCCCGTGTGGTGTGTTGTCTTGCAAGACAACACGACGGACCTACACCACACTTCCCGTGTGGTCCGTTGTCCTGCAAGACAACACGACGGACATACACCACACTTCCCGTGTGGTCTGTTGTCCTGCAAGACAACACGACGGACCTACACCACACTTCCCGTGTGGTCTGTTGTCCTGCAAGACAACACGACGGACCTACACCACACTTCCCGTGTGGTCTGTTGTCCTGCAAGACAACACGACGGACCTACACCACACTTCCCGTGTGGTCTGTTGTCCTGCAAGACAACACGACGGACCTACACCACACTTCCCGTGTGGTCTGTTGTCTTGCAAGACAACACGACGGACCTACACCACACTTCCCGTGTGGTGTGTTGTCTTGCAAGACAACACGACGGACCTACACCACACTTCCCGTGTGGTGTGTTGTCTTGCAAGACAACACGACGGACCTACACCACACTTCCCGTGTGGTCTGTTGTCTTGCAAGACAACACGAGGACCTACACCACACTTCCCGTGTGGCCGTGTTGTCTTGCAAGACAACACGACGGACCTACACCACACTTCCCGTGTGGTCCGTTGTCCTGCAAGACAACACGACGGACCACACCACACTTCCCGTTGGTCGGTTGCTTGCAAGACAACACGACGACTCCCACTTCCCGTGTGTCTGTTGTCCTGCAAGACAACACGACGGACCTACACCACACTTCCCGTGTGGTCTGTTGTCCTGCAAGACAACACGACGGACCTACACCACACTTCCCGTGTGGTCTGTTGTCTTGCAAGACAACACGACGGACCTACACCACACTTCCCGTGTGGTCTGTTGTCCTGCAAGACAACACGACGGACCTACACCACACTTCCCGTGTGGTCTGTTGTCTTGCAAGACAACACGACGGACCTACACCACACTTCCCGTGTGGTCTGTTGTCCTGCAAGACAACACGACGGACCTACACCACACTTCCCGTGTGGTCTGTTGTCTTGCAAGACAACACGACGGACCTACACCACACTTCCCGTGTGGTCTGTTGTCCTGCAAGACAACACGACGGACCTACACCACACTTCCCGTGTGGTCTGTTGTCCTGCAAGACAACACGACGGACCTACACCACACTTCCCGTGTGGTCTGTTGTCTTGCAAGACAACACGACGGACCTACACCACACTTCCCGTGTGGTCTGTTGTCTTGCAAGACAACACGACGGACCTACACCACACTTCCCGTGTGGTCTGTTGTCTTGCAAGACAACACGACGGACCTACACCACACTTCCCGTGTGGTCCGTTGCATCATCTAGCCATCAGCCCGCCGACGCCGCACTTAGTCTCCGAGGCATCAGCGGCCCCGAGTCCCGACGACTGGTTATCTGTGTTCATTAGAAAAACGTCGAGCCGATCGATGCGGCAATATTGCCCGGGTTGTGGCGTGTCGACACCGCGGCGAGGAGACGGGGCCGCGCTCGTTTGTCGGATATTAGTAGGTTTATCGTCTAACACAACGATGGATGTAGTATTGACAGTGAGAAGCCGTCATGTCAATGTCAACGCCGCGAGATATCAACAACAAAAGGCACGTGACTACAATTGTCTTGTTGTCATCATGCGCGCTCGCGTAAGCATGCACGCGCTGTTGCTTGGCACGCGAGTGAAAGGCGAAATCAATGGTGGACAAAATCCAAATATCGATCCTGGGAAAGAGCATTAAAGTCGACCCGGTGAAAGACGAACCGTTGTGAGCGCACGCATGGCCTGCTTTGTGCCAAGTTCGTGTTTTATTGCTCCGTGTCAAATAACCCTAATCCGTACTTGCACTGGCAGTCGGCCTCACACCTGGTGATCCAAATAATGTTCACGGGTCGCCGTGGTGTGTGTGTGTGTGTGTGTGTGTGTGTGTGTGTGTGTGTGTGTGTGTGTGGGTGCGTGTGCGCGTGCGCGTGCGCGTGCGCGTGCGTGTGCGTGCGCGTGTGAGGGTGAGGGTGAGGATGTTTGTGTGTGAGTGTGTGTGTGTGTGCTGCGTGCGTGCGTGCTCGCGCGTGTGTGTGCATGCGTGTGTGCGTGCGTGCGTGTGTGTGTGGGCGCGCGCGTGTGTGTGTGTGTTTACGTGCGTGTTTGCGTGCTTCCGTGTGCATAGTCCTACTGACTTAGTAAGTAATCGAAGGAAAAAAATCAACCATGTTAATAACGTCACAAAGGCAACGTTCATATGGTTTTAATTCAACACTGATGCAATCCTAAATTGCCATTTTTGCATTTACCCACGCTATGACCCACAACACATTGACTGACTAACAGCCACGCACGAAGAGATCAGAAACGGCCTTGACTAAACCAATGTGATCGCATGAAATAACCAAACTTCAATTTGCTATGGTATTTAGCGATTGCCGAATCAAAACGGGATTACGTATTGGCGTGAATACGTAAGCTCTCGGATGTGCGCATGTATTGGCCAGGGAATGACCCAATGTCCTGTCCGTATTGCTGGTCAGTGTACGAGTCCGTTCATGTACGTTCATAAGCACATGCACGCACTGGTGCGCGCACACGGAAACGTGGTAAGTTGCATACATGTACGCATTGTGCACGTGCGCATTGTGGATAGCGTGCGTTCAACCAATCAGTCAAGTGCTATTACATCGAAATGTGACATTTGAAAACATCGACGGAACAGATGTGCTTTGGTCGCAGTCGTGCATCTGGAACAGTCCTGCTTTTAGATCATCGAGTGTTGATGTCGTTATTAATGAAGTAGGTCGCTGATGCTGTTTTGTTGGAGTTGGGTCGTGGTTCAGTCGAATACAGCGAGTCAATAGGTCCACTCGATGGTGCAGTTTGTAGTGGTCTTACATGATACATTATAATAATAATGATATACCTACAATATACACCAGACAAATGTACAGGATAACCGAGCATGGCGTGTCCAAACAGTTCTCTCTTCAAGCAATATATTATATAATATATGCTAGTTAGGCTACTGCTTAAAACTGATTGTTTGTGACAGTGGTTGGGAAGGGAATTCGTTGGAACCTCGATATGAAAGTGAAAGTAAATGGCGCCCATTATTCAGAGACACACAGAGAGAGAGAGAGAGAGAGAGAGAGAGAGAGAGAGAGAGAGAGAGAGAGAGAGAGAGAGAGAGAGAGAGAGAGAGAAGAGAGAGAAGAAGAGAAGTAGAAGATAGAGAGAGAGAGAGAGAGAGAGAGAGAGAGAGAGAGAGAGAGAGAGAGGAGAGAGAGAGAGAGAGAGAGAGAGAGAGAGAGAGAGAGCGAGAGAGATAGAGAGAGAGATATATATATATAGATAGATAGATAGATAGATAGATAGATAGATAGATAGTTAGATAGATAGATAGAAGAAGAGAGAGACGAGAGAGAGAGAGAGAGAGAGAGAGAGAGAGAGAGAGAGAGAGAGAGAGAGAGAGAGAGAGAGAGACAGACAGACAGACAGACAGACAGACAGACAGACAGACAGACAGACATACAGACATACAGACAGACAGACAGACAGACAGACAGACAGACAGACAGACAACAAAGACAGACAGACAGAGACAGACAGACACAGACAGACAGACAGACAGACAGACAGACAGACAGACAGAGAATAGAGAAGAAAGAGAGAGAGAGAGATAGAGAGATGGGAGACAGACAGACAGAGAGACAGAGAGCCGCTAAAACTACGACCCGTCCGCAAGATAGCGATTGTTGATTATATTATAGAATACGTCTGATTGTATATTTCTTGTCCTAGTCCTCTGGGGTAGACTTTTAAACATTACAAATACATAAGCACTGTTTAACACTGGGTACTTGTGTGCAATCCCTGGCTCAGCGTCGCGTGTCATATATTTGTGGATTTCGTTATTTCTGACGAAAATCCGAAGGGAAAATATTCTTAAAATGTCATAATATATAGTATAGAATAATTTTATATTCGGATAACGATTACATGGACATATATAGATATATGCAATTAATCATAATTCAGACAAACTTCGTGTTTTTAACCGGTTTAAGCCGAAGCATAACATGTTGTTACGCGACATGTTATAACGACAAAGTAATAACGCGACGCTCTAAACATAACAGGTCGTTAGAGGCACGTGTCACCACCACCCGAGTGAAACGTCGGCGATATAATTGTTGTCATCTAAGCCAGCCAGTAATGGCGTTATCCAGTTGACGCAAGACAGCGTTTGAGTAAGCGGCCATTATAACGTTTCTTTCATTGCCTGCCAGGTTTTTTTCTACTACGGTATTCACACATTTTCAGACATTTAGCCTTCATTTACACACGTGCTGTATACAAATCGTGAAATTCTAATGCCTCATTTTTCTATAATAAGAATAATAATGATGACTTCTTAGTTCTTATGCGCCAATATCCTCGAAGATCGAGCTCAGTGGCGCAACAAAACAAAGGGATTAAGCAAACTCGTAATCGTATAACAATGAGCGAGTGTTCGACGGATGGATGAAGGTGCTAGCAATCTAAAGAGGATAGGCAGCTTTAAAGTGATAGGTTTTTAGACGCCGGCGAAATGAAAGTATATTTCCTTCTAATTTAACACTGACAGGAAGTGACTTCCATAGCAACAGTTCCAGCTTTCGTTTTCACTCGAGGAACGTAAAGAGGGTTACTACTGATTGATCGTAGCTGTCTGGAATTTCTTGCTGGAGTAAGCTTCGAATTCAGATATGCTGGTTGTGTAGATGAGAGTGTTTGATATTTTATTGTACAAACCTTGAAAATAATGCCGTAGTGCACAGGGAGCTAATGCAATGATTTTAGAAGCGGCACTGAGCGAGAAAAACGACGAGAACACGTGACTACCCTTGCTAAATAATTTTGGACACGTTGAAGTTTTGCTATATCCTTGTTTGCATTATTGTAAAGGAGGAAATTGCAGTACTCAAGTCTGCTGCTTAGTAGAGCTGTTGCAATGGCTTTAGGTACGGATAATGAGATATACCGGCGATTACGGCGAAGATCGCGGATATGGTAAAACAGCAGCGACGTGTTTTCGATGTATGTTGTTTGAAATTGAAATTTTCATCAGACGTTACTCCAAGATTTAATACTTTAATTTAATTTAAAGTGTGATACTTTCTATGCTGCGTTTGATGAGAAATGATGAAACATGCATTCTTATCAGCATTAAGCTTTAATATACTGTTTTTCATATAAATTGAGACGTTTTTGGAGAGAGTCCCTATGCTGATTTAGGGAACGACAAGTATCTGGTGTGGCCAAAGAAATGTAGATTTGTGTGTCATCTGCATAAAGGTGATGATCCAAATTGTGACTATTGATAACAGAGCTTAGTGGCGTTGTATAGAGAGTGAAAAGCAATGGCCCCAAAACAGAACCCTGGGGGCCAGTCAACGATGCTAGCAGCGCTGTCTTCCCGTTATAGCTACTTCCCATTATAGCTACTTTTTATTCCCGTTATAGCTACTAATTAAGTTTGACAGTTGAACTAGTCCTGTTATAGCTACCTTTCTATTTCACAATGACTATTTCATCTCCAGCTGATGTCCACGAGGGTTGGACGGCTTGGATATGTGTCTCACTGAGGAATTTCCACAACAGATAGATTTTAACGAGTACTTTGTGGAGATATGGCTTGGTTATGATTCAAAGATTTCCATGGACTTGTGGAATGTCTACACAGAAACTGACAAATGAACAAACAACCATGTTGAGGGATTTAGTTCCAAGTTTTGCGAAAGTGGTGGGGAAACACTGTCCCAACATCTTCCAGTTTATGGTTGCTAAACATGATGCTGCCGTCACATCACCACATAATAATTGATGAATTTCATTACTTTTTTATAAATGCAATTCTGTACTCTGTACAATTAACTCAGTTATCTTTAATATTTTATATTTCAAATAACTGACAGTTACATTTATATATAATTCATATGACTTTCAAAATGTGTCCTTCATTAATACATATCATGTAGTCATTTTACAGAAGTTACAGTAATTTAAAATAGTTAATGCTCCCTCTTCCTGAATTGCGTAATTAAATAAGTAGCTATAACGGGACTAGTTTGCTTGCCAAACCTAACGAGTAGCTATAACGGGGGAGGAATGTAGCTGTAACGGGAAGTAGCTATAACGGACCTAGCAGCGATGGTCGTTCAGTGCCCGCCTGTCAGGGCCAGCTGGCAGGGTCCACAGAGCGGGCAGGTCTCGCTTGTAATTAGCAGGTCACAAGCATCGATTTTGTGCCGAGCCTACATCCAGACGGACCGGGCACTAATCGCCTGTTGTCCACAGACACGCCCAGGTGAATGGCCAACGTGCAGCCTCCACGTGTCATGCCGCCATAGCTGTTGTTGTCATTACAGGGGATCGAAATATGTTGTTGTCATTACTGGGGGAGGGGTTGTTGTTGTTATTACAAGCGGTAAATATATGTTGTTGTCATTACTAATGGAGTCGCGTCTGTTGGTGTCATTATTGGGGGAGGGGTTATCATTACAGGGGTAGAGATATATTGTTGTCATTACTAGGGGTAGAGGTTGCTGTTGTCATTACTGTAAGGGGTTTCGTTGTCAATACAAGGGGTCGATGTTGTTGTTGTCATTATTGGGCTAAATACGAGATAAAAAGATATGGCGCCAGACGAGATCTGCGCCCCCTACTAACAGTCGCCACACAGCCTAACGATAAACGTAGGCAGACAATTTGCTCGTCTTATAAAGTCAATCTGCTTTTAGTCAAGACCTGATTCTATTACCGCGTCGATACTCCAGTTTTGATAGCGTCGATATAACATTCGGTACGCGAGTGTCAATTGTAATAAAGACGTCAGTCACTTCCTGACGAAGTCGTTGCAAGCAGCGAGCGTGGCGCAGCATGCACTACAGTCATTTCACACGCTACGGTAGAGGCAATTGTGGGTGGAATACGAATATTAATTTAACAGCTAGGCCGCCATCCAGACTTATTAAGTTTCAGAAATGGCAATCACGTTGCCACGGTAAACGCCTACGCACAAATGCACGGAATAACAGAGTTGACAGACTGGTGTGCGTGAAGATTACGCTTTGAAACACTGTTGCTTCGTACAAGTTAAGTCCGCGTCATAATATAACGTACGTTTACGAGAAAGCGTCCAGAGTTCTTGAGCCAGTTTGTCGTCGGTGACGGACCACGTGATGAGCCGTCGTACGAGGAAGCGATGCTTTGATCTGTAATCACCTCACCGGGCCTATTTGGCGCATCTGAATTATTGACGTGACAGTGAGTGATCAACACTTCCGGTCTGCTCCCAGGTCAGAGGGACAACCCAGCCGAGGTGGGGACAGCCCAGCCAAAGTGGGGCAGACCGGACGAAGTAAGGACATACCAGACAAAGTGGGGACAGAACGGACGAAGTAAGGACATACCAGACAAAGTGGGGACAGTCCAACCGAAGTGGGGACAGAGCAGACGAAGTGGGGACAGAACAACCGAGGTGGGGATAGACCAGCCTTGGTAGGTACAGCTCAGCCGAGGTGG
>JAODUO010000387.1:575000-582500 GCA_025642075.2 Ridgeia piscesae
GTTGTCCACCATGAAGACGTTTCCCTTTGGCTAATTCCAGATAGAACACATCTATTTAGCTTTACGTCGAACGAAACAAGTTATCCTAGCATGCACTGTCTGTACCGTTTGACACTAGTTGGAAACACCACGTTCGTTGCTCCACCAGACGACGAGGGTGGATGACACGCAGTGGTAGGTGATACTTGGCCATTTCACGTGGAAGTGGCGTGTGGCTGGCCAGTCGAAAAGGAGGGAAAAGGACACCAGTGCACGGCACATTCTACGGTGGGCGGCGCGCTCTGGCAAATTGCAACCGGTGCTTGATTTCTGATTAACCAGGCCTGCGTAACTGAAACGAATCTGCTTCTGGCAACGTCCTAGAGTGATCGTTTGTGCTTCCATCGTCGCTAGATGTTATTGGCAAGTAGATTAGAATGACAAAGTTGAAAAATAGAAGTTCTGAAATGCGTTACGGAGTAGATCGCAAATCACCATCACCATCGCCCATTGGCCTTTCAGCGGTCACAGTCATCATGCTGATTATTTTGTCGCACACTAGATAGGAGTTAGGAGTTGCATTTAACAAAAAGTCAAACTAATAGAGATTATGTATATAAGGAAGATTAAAAGTGTGCAATACTACTACTACTAATACAACCAAACCCTGATGAAAAGTCCTAAATATTCTCAGATAAATAAAATATAAAACATCTATTAAAGAAATTGTAAATAAATAATTAAATCGCATATCACTATTTGCCCGACTAATACTTGGTGTCATTATTAGTAAGTTGCTTTTGTTGCAATGCACTGGTACATCGTTCTGTCAATTACAAGAAGGGCCGCCTCTGATGATGCCATTTTATATTTACCGCTGATACGTTTGATTAATATAATTATTATATCATACAAAACTGCTTACGTCATTACTCCGCGGGCGCGTCAGTATGACGTATTTGGCGGCATTATGACGTGACTGACACTGTATTATGTAAGTCACATTTTGATGTCACAATCCTAACGATCGCATATAGATTGAAAACGTGATCACAATTTCTAACTGAAAGGAAAGCGAATGTGTCGCATCTGGGGAGTTAATCACCTAGTCGACAGAAGATGTACAGATGGCATTAGACGTCGGATGGCACTTCAACAACACAGTATGTTTTTATGTAGCGTAGTATCCAGTCCTCGAGATTGCTCGAAGCGTTTACTCTTTACTTCCTGGTAAACCTGTTCAATCAACACCACCATCTCGGCTTCTCGGGAAGCATTCAGTCACGCTGCAATTCATGCGCGAAGACTATTCGTACAAGAATATCCACCTATATGTAGCCAGTTACTCGATCATACATTTGAGTGAACAGTCTTGCCAAAGGTTTGAATGTGATAGGTGAAGTAAGTATTAAAGGTAAAATAAGTATTAATCGTAATGTGTGTACTTTTATAACTGTTAGTATCGTTGTTCATAGTCCATTGCCT
Source organism: Ridgeia piscesae (assembly GCA_025642075.2). Lineage (NCBI taxonomy): Eukaryota > Metazoa > Annelida > Polychaeta > Sabellida > Siboglinidae > Ridgeia > Ridgeia piscesae. The sequence goes on from JAODUO010000387.1 coordinate 576,465, forward strand.
GCTACCGATACAGTACTGATGGAGAAAGGGGCGGGGCGAATGTACGACTGACGGGTGTTGATTCAGGGTCGTCTAGTCTACACGTGTGTTCCGTCCAGTCATATCCCGTGGTGCGGGTTACGTCAGTTACGTCATTTGTTGTTGTTACTCCAACATCGTCACTAGAAATAAGTCCGGTGAAGCGACCGTCGAAAAAGACGAATGACAACTCCAAGAAACGCCGAGTAATTCTTTGTTCACACAGACTTAGGATAAACTGGTAAGCTCGGTTTATTTGCATGTCCGATTATGTACGTCAAAATAGCATAAGTCGATATATGTTTATGAGACTTGCACTGGCCGAGCGCCACTGGAGGTCGACAAGGCAAGGGAACTCTGGCGGACAGACCCAGACAAACTCGGCGTGGAGAACTACGTTGAGAGGAGGAAGACAAGATGTCATCGGCGAGTTAGAGACCTGCACCCACCTGCCAGTGAGAGCACCTGTAGACTCTTCATCGTGTAGACATGCTGCAGGCCGAAGTCTCGGATCTGTGTGCACCAGCGCAGGAAGAGACGACGCAGTGACGTCATCGTCGACAGGTATCCCACGCCGATGTCACTGACCTGAGAACACCTGCAAGCACACGCGACGGGCGGTGTCGATGATTCACTGGTGATGATGATTTATTCAAACATATTAAAGCCACGCGACTCATGTTGCCAACGAAGTATAGCTTTGGCCTAAATAAAATATTAATAGCAGTTCTTCGCTGGCCGCGGCTGAGGGCGGAGACTGGCTCACTGTGTGAGTGGTGGACCGGATTAGTGGGTGAGTTGGTTAGTGGTGAGTGAGTGGGTGAATTAGTGGGGGGGGGTGGATGATTGAGTGAATGGGTGAGTAGATGAGTGGGTGAGTGGGTGAGTGAGTGAGTCGGTGAAATAGTGGCCGAGTAAGTGAGTGACTGAGTGAGTGAGTGAGTGGGTATGTGTGTGTGTGGGAGAGTGAGTAAATGAGTGAGTAGACGAGTGAGTGGGTAGGTGAGTGGGTGAGTGAGTAAATAGGTGAATGAATGAGTGAGTGAGTGAGTGAGTATGTGTGGGTGGGAGAGTGAGTAAATGAGTGAGTAGACGAGTGAGTGGGTAGGTGAGTGGGTGAGTGAGTAAATAGGTGAGTGAGTGAGTGAGTGAGTGAGTAGGTGAGCGAGCGAGCGTGTGAGTGAGTGAGTTAGAGAGAGTGAGTGAGTGGGTGTGTGAGAGAGTGAGTGAATGACTGAGAGTAATTGGGTGAGTGAGTGAGTCGGTGGGTGGGTGGGTGAGTGGGTGGGTAAGTGAGTGAGTTAGGTAGTTAGTGAATGAGTGAGTGGGTGGGTGAATGAGTGAGTGAGTGCGTGAGTGAGGAAGGGAGGGAGGGAGGGAGGGAGGGAGGGAGGGAGGGAGGGAGGGAGGGGAGGGAGGGAGGGATGCAGTGAACGAGTGAGTTGTGAGTGAGTGGGTATGTACATCACTTTCACCCTGGACTACCTAAAAGTATGAATTCACGGGGAAGGTGGGTCAGAGAATCAGTACACTGTTGGAAAGAATAAGAAAGACCGTTAAACGATAGCGGGATGGGTGTTTGACGCGTGAACTTGAACCATTGAAAACCAGTGTATTGGTATAACATGTTCAAGGAGAATGGAAGGGGAAGGGAGAAAGGAAAGACTGAAAGTGTGGATGAAGGAAATTATTGAGGGAGTGATGTAGAAAGGAAACGAGGGATGGAAAGACAGTACAGAAGGGGGAGGGATGGAGGGAGGGAGGGAGGGAGGGAAGGAGGGAAGATGGGAAGGAAGGAGGGAAGGAGGGAAGGAGGGAAGGAGGGAAGGGGAAGGAGGGAATGGGGAAGGAGGGAAGGGGAAGGAGGGAAGGAGGGAAGGAGATAGGGAGTGGGGAGGCAGCACGGAGATAATTACAAACGAGCTAAATAACTGAATTGTGAGTTTTCAACGAAACGATAATAATATTATATTTAACAAAGTAACTCAGTTTGTAGTAGGTTGACATGAGTTGTCGATTATAAATAAACAATGATGTACATTCATAAATAGTGTATCACAAAGTATGCCTATCGCTGTCAATGGTACATGGATGCACTGTTCATTTTACAATTAAAACCACAATTGCAACTACAGAACACAAGTAATCAATTATTAAAATGCTTTAATTTATCGCAGCAAAGCTGTATTTAGAAGTACGTATTAATGTCGAAAGCCATCCGCGAGACGAGATTGTTTTGTGACGTAGTGATGACGCCATAGCGTCAACATCCGCCACCTCGAGTATACATAGTAGGCCTGATAGGACTAATTATGCAGACTGAAAAGATCTATGGTGTAGTGTATAAGTACACTTTTATTTTAGCATCTAATGAAAAGATCTATAGTGTAGTGCATAAGTACACTTTTGTTTTAGCATCTAATGGTATTTCCGTGTAACAAATGCCACAATTTCATTTTGTAACCAGCCGTTAAGCGGGCGTTGATTAGGCGACAAAACGTCTGAACCCGTGCTTGTCGACCATTACACCATAGCTGTCTGGCGTATTGATCCGTTGACTCGGAGATTGCCCACCGCTTTTAGTTTTATGCGTCTTTGAGCTTGATATCCAAGTATTTACGTATCACATATATAACCTTATGATTAATATTATTGTTATTATTAATCATGATAGGACTATATAATAGTTAATATAACAAACATACAGTAAACGTACTCTTGTTTGAACATTTGTATTTGTTATCCCTTATCGGTGTGCGTGCGTGCGTATGTGTGTCTGGGTATGCATGTGCGTATGTATGCGCGTTTCTGTATGTGAATGTACGTGTGCGTGCTTGTGTGTATGCGTGCTTGTGTGTATGCGTGCGTGTGTATACATGTGGGCATGTGCGTGCGTGTGTATACGTGCGTGTGTGTACGTGTATGCGCGCGCGCGCGTGTGTGTGTGTGTGTGCGTTCGTGCGTATAAATGTGCGTGTGTGCGTGTGTGTGTGTGTGTGTGCGTTCGTGCGTATACATGTGCGCGTGTGTGCGTGTGTGCGTGTGTGCGTGTGTGCGTGTGTGCGTGTGTGCGTGTGTGCGTGTGTGGTGCGTGCGTGTGTGGGTGTGTGCGTGTGTGTGTGTGCGTGTGTGCGTGTGTGTGTGTGTGCGTGTGTGCGTGTGTGCGTGTGTGCGTGCGTGTGTATGTGTGAAGATGGGTGATGACGACACACCTGACAGACATACAGGTGCGGTTGGTCGCCAACGACTTGTTTACTTGGCCACTGCTCTGGGCAGTGCGACTAGAGACCAAAGACAACGTCTACTTTGATCTGGCCGCCCGCGGAAAATGGAAGCAACGTCATCGTCACTTGACCCTCGCCAATAACTGAGACTCGATACATAATATATCACCCATCGAGCGAGCGAGCGTGAGTGTGGCCCTCAGAGGGAGTGGGTAGTCGATGAGGCGGGGGGAGGGGAGGCTGTCCTAGAAACGTACGTAACCCAAGGGACGTACGCAGGGATATAGGATGTTGCAGCACTGGCCGGGGGAGCTACGTGGGCGCAGAACGTTTGACCCGTAACTGCTCCGAAGACAACTTGACCACTGAACTCTGCGAGCATGCAGCAACCCAATCACAAGCTGCACCACCTCCTGCCTCCCAGGACACCTAATTACGCAATCCGTAGTGCATATGTTTACAGTGTTCATCGCTGTGTACATAGGACCGAACGTTTTAAGAACTCTTGTGTCATACGTACTGTACAATTGGCAGTAACTGGACATTCCTATTCACATACGAGTATTACTTGCCATAGACTGTGAATCGTTTTAGCGATTTATTCAATTGATGTATTATTTAGACACATGGTGGTGAACGAAGGACATGGACTGGCCAAGAAGACGATGCATCGGCATGTTGGACGGCCAACAGGTCACGCCGAGACGACCAGTGCCGGTTCTTGTTACGATAGCGACAGAGGAAATTATTATTGTGTTCCCCCACATACAACCCTTGCTGTCTGTTCGTTCATCCAACAGATTCTTCCCTTGTCTTGGTTCCGCCAGCATGTCGGTGGTATACGGGATACACCACCCTCTCAACCACTGCTTAAATATCGATGAGTTTCGTGTTGTCACTACCGTGGAATTCATCACGTCGAACTGTAGGAATGTCGCCTTTCGTATTTTAGTCTGTCCACCAAAATTCACACTACTTCGTCAATCGTTTATCGTATTCTGCTTCTGATGATATCATAATTACCCTCTAATTGATATTACACCTTGGCAACAACATAACAGTAACAACCTATGTTGGACAACATAGAAATAAAAGAGCAATGTTTTCCGGAACCTTTTGGTCCGGCAGTGAACCAGGGGAACCGACACGTGGCGCATATTCATCGATGATCGACCACAGTTCCACCTCGTGACACTCTGACCTTTGATCTGTTCCTGCCATGTGACGTCACTACCTGCAGAGTGTCACGGCGAAGGACTCATGAGACAACGCTGACAGTGCTGCAGAGCTTGTCAACAGGGCAGAAAAACAAAGTGAAGAATGCCAAAGGTTGGACGGAAGTGGTGAGATGACTGACGGAAAGGAAACGTGGGAGAGCCAGGAAGGAGAACCTATTGGAGAATCATAGTTACTCGTATTTGTGTTTTACATTTGAGCACGTGTGTTTGTGTATTAGGTGGAACTATTGTATCACTTCATTGTTCTTTCTAAATGTTACTGATTTATTTAAAATGACAACAGTTTAATGTGGCAAGCGTATTTGTAAGAATAATTATTGATTGATGTCATACCGCTATGACAATGTAATTCACAACTAAAATTTATAACTGTCTTTTTCAATCAAGGTTAATATTTGATGGGGATCGCGCGCAATGTTTTTTTTTATCGTGACGTAAGACAATTGGATACGTATACTTGTGATTACGTGAAGCCATTGTCCGCCATCTTGTTTTTCCAAAAGCGTCATCGATTTACGTGCACTGATTACGCGGTACATTTAGAACGTCACGTTATAGATACACAAGAAAACGCGGACGCTACTGTAAGTACACGTGACATGGTTGAAATAACGTGGCGACTCAATAATTACATGTAACAATAGGGAAAGCAATATGGCGGCCGTGCTTCACATATCAAATAGATCTTTTATGATTACGCTTCCTATCCACGTACATAGATGTGTGCATAACTCATCTTACTGCTCCATCAAGCGATATGTTGCACGACCACCGCGTTACCTGGTGTGACGTCACACCCTCAGTCCGCGTGGTGTCGCCACTCACCTGTCGAGCACGAGCTTCTTCGAGTTGGCCGAGATCGCAGGCGATATACTCCAGGGCGGCGTCCGTGATGCGGGGACACCAGGACAGGTCCAGGGAGCGCAACTTGGGCAGGTTCTCCGCGACCAACTCGACGCCGTCATCGGTGATCTTACTGCAGCCGGACAGCGACAACACCGTCAGGTTGGGCAGTGAACGCACGATGTTCACGATGCCGTGGTTTGTCACCTCCCAGCATGACTGCAGTCTCAGCACGGATAGTCCGCAACTCTGGCGGGCGCTGAAGAACGTCAGCGCGGAGTCGGTTACGTGGTACGCCTGCAGGTTGAGTTGTCCGAGAGAGGGCAGCAGTTGTGCAATGGCGCCGACCGTGTCGTCGGCGACGTTGATGCAGTCGCTGATGCTGAGGGAGACGATGCGGGCGTTGAGACAAGTCCACAATCCCGCCTCTGTCACTTCGTTGCAGCCCGACAGCTCGAGGGTGTGTACGGCCGGAAGTTTGTCGAGCACCGTCTCGAGGCCGGCATCGCTGATATTAGAGCAGCGGATGCTGAGGGAGACGACGGTCGTGTGACAGGCGGGCAGGAGCCACCCCGCCACGTCCGTCGCGTCACGGTCCGTCGCCCCGAACAGACACAGCGAGTCGAAACCCCGCTGCACGAGACTTCGGTAGAAGGCGTGACGAGACTCGTCGTCACAATCGTCCTTCGCCCAGCGCCGGAAGTCGACGACCG
>JAODUO010000387.1:592500-617991 GCA_025642075.2 Ridgeia piscesae
TCTCATGAATCACGACAACGACCTTTGAATGGGCGGATGCCTGTTTTTATAACAGCACAGTACCTTTAAGTTCACTTGTTTTTGATACGCAAATGTTAGTTTGTCTTCTTTATAACCCTTACTTTTCAATTTTTTTCTCCGTTTCACCTGCTACCTGGTTGCTGTATTCTTGTATGAGCCAATCAACTTATTTCATTTAGATACAATACATCAAATTATCATAGTATTGTAGTTCGCATAACACTATCTTAATCACATTTAAAGCTTACCTGTCATATTATCCAATTATTGTTGTCCTTTACAAAATAATAAATAATTCATCAGTACATTCTTTTATATAGAGTTATTTACGTTTATACACTAACATAATGTTATAGTTATTGTTGGATATAGTATAGTACAAGTGTTTATCTGTCGCAGTGTTTTTGTCAGACACTGTTGAAATGTGACGAGCCAGGCTCAGTAGTTACCGATGTGCCAAGACAGTCATACGGTGTGTTTAATAGCACAAACTATTTCCAAATAATGAATCACAATCTAATCAATCTAGTAACTGTTATTTCTTTTTTTAGGTGTTATTGCAGTTGAGTCGAATATTTTGGCTATAATAAAGGACGATTTTAAATACAAATCTCCCGTGCATCTGAATTTCTTCGACATGTGTACGACTTGTAGCATTCATGTTAGTTGCAAAAACAAAAGTATATGAAGTGGTAATGTTTCCATATTAGTGTGTTTCGACACGAATAAATGATTGTTAATGTAACAAACAGTTTATCAAAACGAAAACCATCTACAGGAGTTTAAAACAAAACGTGCGAGTCTCAAATAAGCGAAATGTTGTTGATATCTGAATAAGCTAAAGGCTATCGTGTCCACTTGTCACCTGGCGCGTGCTGTCAGTTGTATTATATCGCATATGGTGTTGTAGTTCTAGTCGAAATTGTGTAACCTTTTTTCAAAATGACTTAACATTCCTCTGTCTACCATTTCCATCACTTTTGAAACCCTTTTAAATATGAATATAATATTTGTGTCATTTTATTGTCTCGATTAGCCAGTGCTACTATAAAAGTTGTTATTAAAACCACGTAATCTAAGATTTCTTTTGAACTATGGTCCGTCATCTGCATTCTTCTACTGGTTATGTTTAGCAACATATTTCAAGAATTAGCCTGTGTAGTACTCTGATGAGGAAATACTTGTCAGATATAAGTTTTATTGAACAACATATTACAATGTGTATGATATCTCATTTACACCGCAATAAATTGTAAATGTCATCACACGACGTCCTTGTAGAATCAAGATGGCGTCCGTCGGAAGCGTCTACTGCGCATGGCAGATGTACCGATTCAGCAACCTTCGAGCCTTTTGTTGACTGCCTTAGGCAGACATCTCTGGTAGAATTCGTTCATGCAGTCTCCCTTGTGTCTGCATCGGACTCTCCTCGATGTCCACCTGGTCTGGCACACGCGGTAGTACGGACACGGCTCCAGGTCGCCGAGTTTGTAGCCTCGTTGGCGGTGGAGACAGCTTGCCATCCCGCGACCTGGGCGCGCATAGTAAACGGTCATAGTAAACAAGACATTCACAAAATATTGTAATGTTTTACTAAATTATTTATTATTATTATCAATATATATATATATATATATATATATATATATATATATATATATATATATATATATATAATATATTAATAAAAACATATTTTAGATTTGTTTAACATTTACAAAATTATGTATTTCTATTAACCATACGTATACATTCATTTATTAATAATATTGTTATGGAATTATTTGCTAGATTGATTCTTACATATTTGTTATGACTAATAGGTAATTTATTGATTTACTTCTTTGTTTTTAGAAACGCTACGCTATTTAATGCTACATTAATTTTAGTTATTTATATACATATACGTATTTTTATTAGATATTGCATGCAAATATCCTTATTATGTATTTTGAATAGTAATATGTTGTGGAGCGCGACGAACAATTATGGATGTGCCGCTATATCAAATAAAATGTATTATTATTACTAAAAACAAATTGTCAATGAATGTGCTGTTTCCTTTCTATTTGGGTGCATTTTGGTTTGAATCGTCACGGACACAAGTTTCGTGTTCTAGTGTGTCTGCTGAGGTTCTAAATGATCGTAGTTATTCGATGTATTTATTAACATATTCCACAACGTATAAATATAAAAAGATAACGTTTATAATCCACACTTAAGTCAGTCATCTGGTTACCGTTCCAGCGATACTGAATCGAAACTAACTGCTCCTGTTGGTTATGGACGTTTTATTTACACGCCACCGAACATCTTCCCCGTCAATACGGCGCTATATAAATAGAGGTTCTACATTATAATAATTATCAGTAAGTAAGTAAATAAGTACATAAGCTTTATTTGGAATTGTGTAATTACATACAACATAAACAATCTAGTTGCGACCAGTTTTTTATGTGAGATAATAACGCCTACGATAAGTAAACTGGTCGCCGTCATCCTCAACAGAACTATATTACTAAACAAAGAACTATATTACTAACAAAAGAACTATATTATAAACAATGATTTCACGTATAGTGTGCTGGTTACATTTATATGTATTAATATAACTGACATGGCTACACAATAAAGATAATAATTCAAGATAAATCTTCACATTGTCACATTAGAAAAGACTTGGTTGTGCCAGGCTTCAGCAATGATTAATGCCTAAGTACGCTGACATTATTTTAGAGTGTGAGACTTACCATTAGCGCTGACCATCGCAGCCAGAGCCAACATCAGAACACATACGAACACTTTGTTCATCCTTGCTGAATAGCTGAAGAGCTGACTACGTTGGTTGTGTAGATTTCGTTTGTTGTTCGTGTGTCGTGTTCCATCAACACTGCCCCTTATATAGTTAGTCGGTATGTCTCGTCTCTGGCCGAACTGTCTTCCTGCCGCCGAATGAATATAGAGACATCTGTTTGGCAAAATACGCCTCTCGAAGCGACAGCTGCATGCTGCGTACAAGAGTAATTGCATTGGCTTCTCTGAGTAAAACACATTCATTTTGTTATTTTATCGCTAATACACGCTCAGTCTCGTTTCTTTAATAGCGCAGTCAACGAGTCACCCGTAAATAATATTTAAGACACAAATGGGTTGAAATACTATAATCACTTCAAGTGACTATTAATATAATAGCAAAGCTAAGGTGGGAAATACCAGAAATGTGCTAAAGATATTTTAAAACTTATTTTAGGGAGCTGGACCTGACGTTGCTGCAAGTCCTTTGTCCCGTCCCGTCATTCTGTGACTTTCAGAAGGACAAATGAAAAATGGCCCCACCAAGTTCTGAACACATGTTGCTTACCTCGAGTTAAATATTTCACACACCTCGAGACGTTGTACCAACACATAACTACTATCACCAGTTGATAATTGATTATGGTGTCCCACGTGGATAAAACATGACTACTGTGGAAAGTCAAACGTTTTAACGAATCGGAATGCTGTTTTCAATTTCACTACAGGAATACCCTCGTAATAATTTTGGTTATAGATGAATCGTCCATCTTGAATTAGTTTTAAATGACCCAGGTTACATTGCGTTGAAAGTCAATGCCAACGAATGCAAAGCATCTGACTGGAGGCATGTGTTGTCCGGTGTACCACAAGTTTCCAAAAATAGGCCATTTCTGCTTATGTTGTATATTAACGACCGAATCATTATTGAGTCATATAAAATGTCATTGTATATCTATGAAATAGGTAGACCTGAAACCAAACGGCAGACATTTGGCAAGTTTAATATGAAAACGAAATCATACAGCAAATAATTGGCTATGGTAATGTCATATGCAATCATTGATATTGAGCTACACAAATTGTACTCCCTACAAAGAGTATTACATTACAGAGTAAACCTTTATGTGAACGAACGGCTTTTATCGCCTCGCCTCGCCTCGCCTCGCCTCGCCTCGCCTCGCCTCGCCTCGCCTCGCCTCGCCTCGCCTCGCCTCGCCTCGCCTCGCCTCGCCTCGCCTCGCCTCGCCTCGCCTCGCCTCGCCTCGCCTCGCCTCGCCTCGCCTCGCCTCGCCTCGCCTCGCCTCGTCTCGTCTCGCCTATTTCGACGTGTTTTATTTAACAACATGTAGGCGCAGAGAAGATGCAGAGACACCAGTCAGCGGTCGTTAACCTATGGCATCATCACGGACCAACCAGAGTCATCGTCGTGTCGCGAGAACTGGCGACTACGGGCAAATACTCGAGAGTGAGTGGTTCTTTTGTTTCATTGCGTTGCGTACAATCATTTCGTGTATTATAATGAACTTGGAATGGAATATAATGCTTCAGACACACGTTTGCAAAGCATACAAACACACTCGTGGCGGCACATTTGACAATTGTTAGAATTCCAGATCGCAGAGAGTAGAGTGTCAACACTCTGAGCCGAACTTCTGTCGTTGAGTGAAGTATTGTGACGCTCAGCAGAACGAATGTTAAATTATATACTGTCCAAACTTCTAGTTTAATAGGCACATGTGGAAAGTTTGAGACATTAACAATTCACCGAAGAGTGGTATACGCCATATAAAGTGAACTATGAAGGAAAACAAGAAAATGAATTTTGTGCCATTTCCAACAACAATTGGGCACTTGGAAATGCGAACCCACCTCAATTGTTCCTACATTTAAAATTTCGTTACGAAAGGCGTGGGTAGTGTAGTGGTTAGCGCATCCGACTCACACGCTTGCGGCCCACGTTTAATAAGCAGGCTTGATATATTTGGTTTATAAAAATCAATGGACAAAGTCTGACATTGACCTCATTGTTGAATTGTGCGGCTAATAGTACAGTGCTATAAAACAAAAAAACGTACCCTAATGCCGCACAGGCCGCTGTACCATAATACAACGGTAGTCCCATGTGTGTACCTTATGCCAAAATACGCAAACGCAAGTGCAGTCATTGAAACAAAGAAGAAGACGGACGAAAGCGGTCCCCCAGGCCGTTTCGCTTAGATCAACGACGTCGCCATCTTGAAATCTGACGTCGACAGGAACGAAAATGGCGCCTCTGCCGTATTGTTGTGACGTCACAGTAGGGGTGTCGTCTTCAGGTTTGCGCCATTACTACGTCGCGCAGCCGAACGCTGGCAAGATATGCCAGTTTCCTTAAAGTAATTTCGACCGCATCGCTGTGGGATTTACGTCTTAGACGCCAGTGGGATGAATAAATGTGGGCGTAGGCCTATGTAAGAATTTAGCCTACTGGTCTCAACGTGGTTAGTCACCGTACATATTGTAACGCTCTTTCTATTGTTTTTTCCTCAGCCTCAGGTGTCTTCGTCTGGCGAAGATGCAGAGACCTGTCCATGACCGAAAACTTCGTGGAGCATTACTGACCGACCAGACCGGATGATGTGTAGACAAGCAACGCGAAACAACCACTTGACAGTGAGTGAAGCCTTGTTTTTATCGTGTACAACCATTTCGTGCACTATAACGTGTTGATGTATACATGTGTATCGCAAAATCGGACGTAAAATCGTACGTGTATCATGCATGTGCGTGTCACTCGTACGGGTGACTCGGAATAAACAACCAATGAGATGAGAGCACTGAGTTGAACTTCGACCTTCTTAAAAATGGCAGATACTGATTTGGTACTGATTTTCCTCTCACTTCAAATATCTGTCGAACCTTACCGTGAAACTTTCGCTATGGAATTGTGCAAACCTACCTAACAAAAACAGAAACATCGGTTATGAATAGCCTGCAAGTTCTCACTATTAACGCCTTTGGCTTTGTCTTTGAAGCAGTGTTCACAAAAATGGACGAATATAACACAGAAATTCGGTACCAGTGCCAACGTCGTTGTCGTCGGCATCGAATGATGGCTGGGTCGTTCAAACTTCAATGTCAGACCCCTGTCAGAAGTGAGTAGAAACAGCGACATCGTGCCCGTCCGAACACACGTTACCAATGAGTGAATGACACTGCGACTGGCACTACACGGGGTTACTGGTGACAGTGAGTGTGAGTGGGAATCATTTTTGAATCTTAATTAAATACAAAATATACACTCATGACCTACAATTTAAACTAGGTAAACTCGTCCGTACCCCTTGTTTAGACCTAACAAGGAATAGCGTTACATTCCATCTCTTGCTCATACCACGAGAAAACGGTAACATGCTGTCAATGCAGGTAGGACACACGGTTTTGAACATGGCGTGTTTAATGAGCTTTTGATTTTGCCAGTCTATTTTCACAAGAAACATGTTCTAGTTTCGTGACAGTTTGTTTGCTTAACCTTAACGCAAAACGTCGTAAGTGGGTCGCGATACATGGCGAGACTCCGCGCGATTGGAGCTGATTGGGGATTGGACACAAGAATAATATTCTAACAATGGATGACAGTTGTAGCTTCCGACTGATGAATACTAGGAAAATCAGGTATTAAATATCTTTGTGTTATACCTTTCTTGGTAGGGAGGCAATCTATAACAACAAACCTGTGACTAAGTTATGTCTGAAGTTTAGCAACGTACACTAATATTCGCGTGGTGACCAGGTCCAGGCTATTTGTCAATAAATAGACACGCCTTACCTGCGCAATCTGCAGGTGGTTGCTGCTCTCTGTTGATTGCACAGGTGCAGTTAATGCATATAAAATAAACGGTAATAGGTGAAGCCAAGCCAAACATTATACTAAAGCAATCAAATAATTGAATCGTCAACATGACGTTCACATAATAAATCATGTAATACACTTGTCGCAAAAAAGCGAAGAGTTATAGCAATGCCCTCAGCAGGTGGTATTGCGTCGCGCATGCATCCGGACAAAGTTTGCAAATGCTCTGGGGTCCTCCAGTTTAATTTCCTTTACCAGAGCATGAAATGCGCCGAATTGCTGGCGCCGCGCAAACCTTGGGCGAACCCACCACCTTTTTCGTTTCTTAAGTTTTTCTTTCTTTTCTTCGTCATCAATTTGCTGCAGCACAACCAATGCACCGAGCATAATTACATGTTCTTCTTCACTGCTGCTGCGGCTGCTGTCAGCCATTGCCGTAGACAAGCACGTGTGCATCTGTGATGGCCTTCACCTTATGACGTCACTCACGCAACTCTCCCGAACCGATTGTTTCGCCACGACTACGTGTATCATGCACTCGTACGAGTGACTCGTACGAGTGACTCGTACGAGTGACTCGTACGAGTGACTCGTACGAGTGACTCGTACGAGTCACTCGTACGAGTCACTCGTACCCCCTTTAAATCAATGACGACGCCATCTTGAAATCTAACGTTGCCAGGAAAGCGAAAATGGCGCGTCTGCCGTATTGCCGTGACGTCACAGTAGGTGTGTCTTCTTTCGGTTTGCCGCCATTACTATGCCGACAAGCCGAACGCTCGCAAGAGATGCCAGTTTCCTTAGAGTAATTTCTACCGCATCGCTGTGGGATTTATGCCTCAGACGCCAGTGGGATGAATAAATATGTGCATGTGTAAGAATTCAGCCTACTGGTTTCAACGTAGTTAGTCATCGTACATATTGTAACGCTCTTTTTATTGTTTATTTCCTCAGGTGTCTTCACCTGGCGAAGATGCAGAGTCCCCTGTCTATGGCCAATGCGTTATGGCAGCATTACTGACCGACCAGTCCCGAGGATGTGAAGACAGGCGATGCGGCATAGCCACTTGGCAGTGAGTGAAGCCTACTTGTTATCGAGTACAACCATTTCGTGCAGTATAACGTGTTGATGTAGTTGATAATGTAGGCCTATCACCAGGAGAATAAAAGATAACTTGATAGGTAGATATATGTATAATAAAAAGTGCGAGTGACATTAATTTTAATGGTACAGTTCTCACAAAGACGAGAAAACATCGAAACGTTTTATTTAGACGATTGATCTAATTAGTTTTAAAGCTATATAATTAATCAGAATTGATTTAGTGAAGATGGGTTTAGACTTGGAATCATTTCCTCATATCCCATTCAGGTGGTGCTTTTTTGGGTCTACCGAGGTCACGCAGTTTTATGAGTTTTACCGAATGTGCTCTACTTTTACTAAGAAGTAAATTGCGTGGATTAAGTGCAAAGCAGCCAACTATACCAGTAACAGGTGCACCTTGACACATCTCCGTGTGAGCGACCTTCCGTTGCACAAAAACAACATTAATTATTGTATTTTAAAATAGGTGATGTCCAATTATGATGCAAAAATAAGGCACATGGAATGAAACTTGTATAAGTGGCCGAGAAACGAGTAACGCTAAAAGCTAGCCATACCAGTCATAGGGGAGGGGATTTCTTTAAAAGTAAAATTTTTTAAAAAAGATAAACGGGAAAAGGTCTTTTGGTCGGGGCCCCTTCCTCGGGCCCATGCTCGAAGTGTTTTTAAATTCAACAAACAGGTAAGAAACCCACAGAGAAGGAATGCAAAAAAACAAAAACCAAATCTAGGAGGCGATCAACCATGGGAAACATTCAAAATGACCGACCCCAGAGTTTTATTCGGGAAATTTTTGTTCGCGAGGACCCGGCCTACGGGCAAATACTAGAGAAAATGGGGTGGGGGGTTCCCATTGTTTCATTCACTTTCCCACCCAATCATTTCGTGTATTATAAAGAACTTGGAATGGAATATAATGCTTCAGACACAGCTTTGCGCAGCCTACAAACAACACTCGTGGCTTCAGCGTTGACAAGTTTTAGATTTCCAGATCAAAGACAGTAGAGTGTAACTATAACATCATAATTAGGTGCAATTTCCGAAAACAATTCGGCAATTGTGCAGAATGCGAATCCACCTCAATTGTTCCTATATGTGAAACTTCGTTATAAGAGGCGCGGGTATTGAAGTGTTTAGCGCTTCCAGTCGGATGCGCTAACCATTGCACTACCCGCGAGCGAGAGTTTCTGTTGCACTAGGACAATTTGGATATATTAATTGTAATATTTCAAAGAAAGTAGTGTCACACAATATGATGCTAAAATTAGGCACGTAAGACGCAACTTGTATAAGTCACCAATATTACATTGTAAACGTAAGTACTATCCGCGCGAATGCAACACACATTCTCGCATACGCACACATACACCAACTCAATACAGTTATGTTTCTTTGCAATTACACAAAGCAGCACGCACTACAACTGGAAACATTATGCTTAGGAAGCAGCATGCTTCCTAAGCATACTGTCTCCATGCCGAGAAACGGGTAATGCTAAAAGATATACATAACATGCCAGTCATGGTGAACTGCCAAAAAAAGGTTCTTTCAAGACTTGTGTGGATTGCACCTCTTCTCTCGTGTCGTGTTCTGAGAGCTGTTTTTGCCTGGCAAACTTTTGGAATAAAGACAAAAGAGACTACTGACGTGTCACACTCTGTGTTAACATTTCTCAGCGGGAGGGTCGCTGTTGACAAGTTTTAGATTTCAAAATCGCAGACAGTAGAGTGCCAACGCTTTGAAAGGAACTTTTGTGGTTGAGTATAGTACTGTGAAGGTCAACAGTACTGATTTTAACGTATGTGACAACAAGAATATGATTTTTTTTGCAATTATCGACAACAATTCGGCACTTGTGTAGAATGCGAACCCACCTCAATTGTTCTTACATTTGAAACTGCGTTACAAGAGACGCGGGTAGTGTAATGGTTAGCGCATCCGACCGGAACGACAGCGGCCCGGGTTTAATAACCAGACGCAGCAGGTTTGTTATATTTGGTATGGAAACCAGTGGACGGAGACTGACATTACTGATCTGTGCAGCTGGTTGTGTAGTGCTATGTGTCACGCACATTGACATTCCTCGTACGTAAAAAGTACCCGAATGTCGCACAGACCGCTATACCCTTATACAGCTGTTGGCATATGAGTGTACATTAGGGCCAAATAGTGCAGACATCGAAGGAAAGAAGAAGAAGACGGAAGAAGGCTGTCTCCCAGTTCGCTTAGATCAACGATGCCGCCATCTTGGAAAACTGACGTCGTCAGAAACGAAGATGGCGCGTCTGCCGTATTCTCGTGACGTCACAATAGGCGTGTGGTCGTCTTCCGGTTTGGCGCCATTATTACGCCGGCAGCCGAGCGCTGGGAAGAGATGCCAGTTACTTTAGAGTAACCTCGACCGTATCGCTGTGGGGTTGATGCATTTGACACCAGAGGGATGATAAAATGCGAGCGTGCGTAAGATCAGAGCCTACTAGTTTCAACGTATTTAGTCACTGTACATATTGTAATGCTCTTTTTATTGTTTTTGTTTCAGGTGTCTTCGCCTGGTGAATATGCATACTTGTCAAAGGTTGACGACTTCTGGTAGCGTCACTGACCGATCAGGCCCAATGTTGGGAAGACTGGCGACGCGGCGGACAAACACTTGACAGTGAGGGAAGCCTTGCTTTTTATCGAATACAGTCACTTCGTGCGTTATACCGTTGTGATGTAGTTGATACGGTAAGCTGATTACCGGGAGAATCAAAGATAGCATGATAGAGATAGGTGTGTGTGTCATAACAACGGCGAGTGAACATTCATTTTAATGTCACAGTTCTCACAAATACGACAAAAACAATCGAAACGTTCTAGGTAGACGCTTCATCTGGCTAACGTTCATGCAATACAGTTGATCACAAATGATATAAGGAAGACGGTTTAGACTTCGAATCATTTCCTCGTAACCCATTTAGGTGGTGCTCTTTTTGGGATCTAGGGAGGCATGCCAGTTTTATGTTTGTTTATCGAATGTGCTCTACCTGTATTAAGATGTCAAATGGGTGACTAAAGCATAAAGCAGCCAACTATTCCACTAACATATGCAACATAACAACATAACATAGCGAGCGAGCTTCCGTTGCACGGGGACAATTTGTATATATTAACTGTAGTATTTTAAAGTTAGTAATGTCACACAATATGATGCTAAAATAAGAGGCCGAGATTATACCGCGGGATGTATCTTAATGTTGATATACGTAAGCACTAACCGCGCAACCATGCATGTGCAACACACATTCTCGGATACGCACACATACACATACAGCTATGTTTCTTTGCCATTACGCCAAGTAGAACGTACTACAACTGGAATCAGCATGCTTAGGAAGCAGCTTGCTTCCTAAGCATGCTGCTTCCATGCCGAGTATAGGGTAATGCTTAACGATAGACATACCATGCCAGTCATGGTGAACTGCCTTACGAAAAACAAAAGTTCTCTCGCGTCTTGTTCTGAGAGATGTTTTTGTCTGGCAAACTTCGGAATAAAGACAGAAGAGACTACTGTCATTTCACACACTGTGTTAACCTTTCTCAGCGGGAGGGTCCCTGTTGACAATTTTAGATTTCAAGATCGCAGAGAGTAGAGTGCCAATACTTTGAACCGAACTTCTGTCGTCGAGTATAGTACAGTGAAGGTCAGCAGTGCATGTGTGGCCTGTGCATGGGAACAAAAATATGAATGTTGTGCAATTTCCGACAAGAATTCGGCACTTGTATAGAATGCGAACCCACCTCAATTGTTCCCACATTTGAAACTTCGTTACAATAAGCGCGGGTAGTGTAGTGGTTAGCGCATCTGACGGGAACGACAGGGGTCCAGGTTTAATACGCGGACTCAGCAGGCTTGTTATATTTGATATAAAAACCAGTGGACGGCGACTAACATTGTTGAAATGCGCAGCTGGTGTCATGTCGGGCAAACAGTCATCTACTCTACTGTATTGAGTGGGTTATTGCGAGTGTGTGTGTGTGTGTGTGTGTGTGTGTGTGTGTGTGTGTGTGTGTGTGTGTGTGTGTGTGTGTGTGTGTGTGTGTGTGTGGTGTGGTGTGTGTGTGTGTGTGTGTGTGTGTGTGTGTGTGTGTGAATGTGTCTGTGTGTTTGTGTGTTTGTGTGTTTGTGTTTGCGTGTGTTTGTGTGTTTGTGTGTTTGTATGTGCGTGTGTGCGTGTGTGAAAATTCATTTTAAAGTCATAGTTCTCACCAGTATCGAAAATAATCGAAACGTTCTAGGTAGACGCTTCCTCTGGCTAGCTTTCTCGCCTCACAGTTGATCACAACTGTTGTAATGACGACGGTTTATAATTTGCATCATTTCCTCGTAACCCATTCAGGTGGTGCTCTGTTGGGATCTAGGGAGGCATCCCATTTTTATGTTTGGTAATCGAATGTGCTCTACCTGTATTAAGATGCCAATTAAGTTAATGAAGCAGCCAACTATTCCAGTAACATATGCAACATAACAACATCACATTGCGAGCGAGCTTCTGTTGCGCAAGGACAATTTGTATACAATATCAGTAGTATTTCAAAGTAAGTAATGTCACACAATATGATGCTAAAATAAGGCACATCAAACGCACCTTGTATAAGAGGCCGAGATTACACCGCGGGATATACCTCGACGTTGATATACCTAAGCACTATCCGCGCGAATTCAACACACACACATTCTCGGATACGCACACACACACACCAACTCAAATAAGTTATGTTTCTTTGCTGTTACACCAAGCAGAACGCCCTACAACTGGAAACAGCATGTTTAGGAAGCAGCTTCCTAATCACACCGTTTCCATGCCGAGTAACTGGTAATGCTTAACGATAGACATACCATGCCAGTCATGGTGAACTGCCATACGAAAAACAAAAGTTCTTTTAAGCCATGTATGACTTGCAACATTTCTCTCGTGGCTTGTTCTGAGAGATGTTTTTGTCTGGCAAACTTCGGAATAAAGACAAAAGAGATTACTGTCGTTTCACACACTGTGTTAAACTTTCTCAGCGGGAGGATCGCTGTTGACAATTTTAGATTTCAAGATTGCAGAGAGTAGAGTGCCAACACTTTGAACGGAACTTCTGTCGTCGAGTATAGTACTGGAAGGTCAGGAGTACTGATTTTAACGTGTGTGGCCTTGCATGGGAACAAGAATATGAATGTTGTGGAATTTCCGACAAGAATTCGGCACTTGTGTTGAATGCGAACCCACCTCAATTGCTCCCACATTTGAAACTTCGTTAGAAGAGACGCGGGTAGTGTAGTGGTAAGCGCATCCAACCAGAACGACAGCGGCCTGGGTTTAATACCCGAACACAGCAGGCTTGTTATATTTGATATAACAACTAGTGGACGGAAACTGGCATTGTTGACATGTGCAGCTGATTGTGTAGTGCTATGTGTCACGCACAATGACATGCCTCGTACAGAAAAAGTACCTGAATGTCGCACAGACCGCTATAACCTTATACAGCGGTTGGCCCATGTGTGTACCTTAGGGCCAAATAGGCTAGCGCAAGTGCAGACATCGAAGGAAAGCAGTAGAACAGGGCAGAATGATATTCCCACAGTTCCCTTAGATCAACGATGCCGCCATCTTGGAAATCTAACGTCATCAGAAACGAAAATGGCGCGTCTGCCGTATTGTCGTGACGTCACAGTAGGTATGTCGTCGTCTTCCGGTTTGACGCCATTGTTACGTCGCGCAACCGAACGCTGGCAAGAGATGCCAGTTTCTTTAAAGTAACCTCGACCCCATCGCTGTGGAGTTGATGCCTTTGACACCAGCGGGATGATGTAATACGGGCGTGTGTAAGAACACAGCCTACTGGTTTCAACGTATTTAGTTACTGTACATATTGTAATGCTATTAAAAAAATGGTAGATTACACCGCGCGAATGCAACACACATTCTCGCATACACACAAATACACCATCTCAACACAGTTATGTTTCTTTGCCATTACAACAACAAGAACGCACTACAACTGGAAACAGTATGTTTAGGATGCATGGTGCTTCCTAATCATACTGTTTCCATGCCGATAAACAGGTAATGCTAAAAGATAGACCTACCATGACAGTCATGGTGAACTGCCTTACAAAAAACAAAAGTTCTTTCAAGACTTGTTTGGCTTGCACCATTTCTCTCGCGCCGTGTTCTGAGAGCTGTTTTTGTCTGGCAAACAACGGAATAAAGACAAAATAGACTACGAACGTGTCACACGCTGTGTTAAACATTCTCAGCGGGAGGGTCGCTGTTGATAAGTTTTAGATTTCAAGATCGCAGAAAGCAGAGAGCCAACGCTTTGAACGGAACTTCTGTCGTCGAGTATAGTACTGTGAAGGTCAGCAGTACTGCTTTTAATGTGTGTGGCCTGTGCATGAAAAAAAAGAATATGATTTTTTTGCAATTTCCAAAAAGAATTCGTCACTTGTGTAGAATGCGAACCCACCTCAATTGTTCCTACTTTTGAAACTTCGTTACAAGAGGCGCGGCTAGTGTAGTGGTTAGCGCATACGACCGGAAGGACAGCGGCCCGGGTTTAATACCCGGACGCAGCAGGCTTGTTATATTTGGTATGAAAATCAGTGGACGGAGACTGTCATTGTTGAACTGTGCAGCTGGTTGTGTAGTGCTATGTTTCACGCACATTGACATGGGTCGTTCATAAAAATACCCGAATGTCGCACAAGGCCCATATACTCGAAGACAATTACATCGTACGTAAGAATTTTCGTAAATATTGCGGATTCTTACTTAGCTGCGAAAATTCGTAAGTTCGTATTCTCGAAAGCGTTAAGAATTTTCGCAACTAATAATTTCATATCTTACGTACGGAAATCTCGCGATGTTTTGTTTATGTTGCAACGGGCACAATCAGTGATTTTGTGATGTTTTGCTATTTTAGTTGTGCTCACATGTTCTGACAATGAATGAAAAAAGAACAACACGGATAATTATCCAAGGAAAACTGGTGATTAGTCAGTGTAGATGCGATACATAACACAATGCAACTGAGCCACAGAAATAGAACGCAAGCAAGGACACACTTGGCTGTCAAACAGAATGCTGAGTTGACAGTCAATGGAATGTCAAGGTTTACAGTTGCAGTGATTAGGAATTTAATGCTGCTACGCGAGGACTAACTACGTTAACATATACTGCCTACAGGCTACAGGTCAGTGTGAGTACAGTTATACGATAAAACGTTCATACGTATGTAATGTCGGTTATTATGCAGACGAGGTCTAAAGATGCCGTCACACAGTGCAACTAGGTTGCAACATCAGTGTTGCTGCAACTGTTCACACGGTGCAACTTTGTTGCATGCAATAATCAGCGTCATTGGCAATGGGAGACTTATTAGTCATGCAGTTATCCGCCAGAAGGCAGGTGCTACCGGGCCTAGAAGCTATTTCCGGTTTTTTCACAAGGCAATCATGCCTGCCTGTACAAATAATAAGACATCTAGTGCTACTTATAATGGATTATACATGCCTGTTCTGTTCACGGATTTAACAGTATTTCACCAAATATAAAGGGAAATACAATGTTTGGGTGATAGCAATTAGTCGATCTGAGTCAGGCGGAAAATGACAGAAGCCAACACTGATAACTAGCCTTACAAGTTACATGGTGGTGTAAGGCTCGATTTAAAACTACGGATTGTAAATTGAAAACATTATTTGTGACGGATGCAATCTTGTGTGAATTTCCCGTCAATAGTACGGGTTTTATTTCATGTAACTTGTCAAGTTGTATTTGTGCCTGCGGAGGAAGGGGGCGCGTTGCATCCAGAATATTCAGAGCAGGTCAAAATTCGTGGTACTTAATTACATAAATCTTATATTCTATCTTGGCGTATGTTAATTTGTTTCCACAGCATATGCACACCACGTATGTAAGAGAGTTAGAATAAGACTTCATTACAGACGGATTTTTATCAGGTCTTATTTTGTACCTGGCATATTGCCCACGCCAGTACAAAAATGTGTTATATATTATTGTGTTATATTTTATTATTACGCATATACATTTATACATATATCAAATAATATAAGGTAATATGCAAAGCAATTTGTAAATTATCATCAGTTGGAAACCAGAATTGCCAACAATTGTCTAGCTGTATTTTCTTTCAATAAATGTTTTATTGAAACACTCAAATATTAATTGTAGTTGTATCTATAGTTATAGTTTATTGCTCGCAGTACACTGTAGGCTCAACACTTCGTAAATAGTATTCAGCTAACATGACATAGGCACATAGCAATATTCACAGCTGATTGTCCCATCAATTCATAGAATGGTAATATATATTCACACCATGGTGCAAATGTTCTTCAGGCAAAGCAATGTTCATATTTAGGTGTTTCATCACATCATGCATATGCTACAATAACTGAAACGAATCGTGTTTGCGTGAACTGAATTATGCTGAGACAAGGTGTTCTGGTTAAATTAATATGCTATGGTGGCTCTATCACAGGTAGGATTAAAACTACTGATCCTTCGAGTGTAGCATATAGGTAAAGGTTTTCTTTTTAAAGTGTGGTTGCTCTAATAATAATAATAAAACACTTTATAATTAGACACTAAAATCCAAAGTACAAACTCTGTTCAGTAGTGTTTAAAACAGTAGCTTAAAAATATAAGAAATAAATATAACGAAAGTACAAGTAAACTCATATGAATACGTATAACTAAATCACTGTTGTACGAAAACTGAACTGAGAAACTTAATTAATCAGATGGCATTGTTTAATTTATATTATATGTAATAGTATAATAAATACAACTATATAATATATTATATAAATATATATAATATATATATATATATATATATATGTATATATATAGCTCAATTACAAGAATAAATAAGTCTAGTCAAATTATACTTGATAAGCCATAAAAAATAATGATGATAATTTGTACTAAAAACAAATGAAAAGGCTAATATTATTTACGTCGTGCCGATGGAGTTCACGTTTACCGGTGACGCCTGGAGCCACCTGGATATCATAGCTGGAAGCTGATTTATAAAGTCTCCCATATGGCACGTCGTCTGACATCGACGAAAAGCTGCAGTTTTGTTTACATTTTTTGGAGCTCTGTGCAATCTTAAAACGTGTAGAAAAACTAGACATTACAAGCAATCTTGAAATAATGTTCTAACATCAGACATCAGACACCATCAACTCAGCAGTTGTAGGTTGCTTCCCGTAACTCTCTCGTTTCCTCAGTTCACATTTAAGTTGCGCTAAATACATTTCTTCATACTGCGACATAATGATGATAATTTGTACTAAAAACAAATGAAAAGGCTAATATTATTTACGTCGTGCCGATGGAGTTCACGTTTACCGGTGACGCCTGGAGCCACCTGGAGATCATAGCTTGAAGCTGATTTATAAAGTCTCCCATATGGCACGTCGTCTGACATCGACGAAAAGCTGCAGTTTTTTTACAGTTTTTTGGCGCTCTGTGCAATCTTAAAACTGAAAAATACAATGCTCCCTCTAAAATAGTGTATTTGACACGGAAATAGTTTCCTCGGTAATACGGCAGCAGCTTTAGTAGATTGTTTTAATTATTCGCACAGCCTTAGGTAACAAAACACACATGCTGTTGACGAAATTGTCGGTGGGACGTATTTTAAAACATCTTTCAACAAATATTACATAATACGTTTTGCCAAATTGCACCAGCTGTGTAGAGGATCGATTAGTCTGACGGAAAAATGGATGTTGCCACGTCATCGTCTGACAGCGATGAACAGCTGCTGTTTCTAACTTTAGGCGGTGTTTATAGCACGAATTTATGTCAAAAGAAAAGAAGAAAGAAGAGAAGTGTTTGGTCTCGGCCTTGGCTATTGCTGACTGCACTAATCGCCGAGTGGCGAACTGAGGATCCATTGGCACTGAAGAACTTCATCCGGATGGACGAGACCCATTTTAATCGTCTTTCAGAGCTGGTTTCATTGTACATTCAGAAGAACGACACCAATATGCGTTAGAGAATCCCACCAGGGAAAGACTGGCTATCGCTGTGCGTTTTCTTGCAACTGAACACACACACACACATATATATATATATATATACATATATATATATATATATATATATATATATATATATATATATATATACACACACATATAAACGATATATATATATATATATATATATATATATATATATATATATATATATATATATAAACACGATTATATATATATGATTATATATAATATATATAATAGCTATAATAATAATACAGCTTTCATCATTATATCATTTTAACAAATGTCACCGTACGCAATTACAAAAAATAATTTAAAAACTTGCGAAATGTATCCATTTTCTGAATGAGTTTATTATGCAAATGTCACTAGCGCAAATGGTCGGGTTACATAAAGTAACTAATCTGTCATGTATATAATATTAACACATACACTGTTTTTGTTTCTGTAACGTATCGCATGGATGATGGAGTACTGAAGACATAATTATTAAGTAACAGTTCCGATACGACAGATTGTGCGCTTGCTTATAATCGTTCATTATTACATTAACAGAGCACATTCGATAAACAAACATAAAACTGGGATGCCTCCCTAGATACCAACAGAGCAACACCTGAATGGGTTACGAGGAAATTATTCGAAGTCTTGTATTTGTGAGAACTGTGACATTAAAATGAATGTCCACTCGCCGTTGTTGTGACTCGCACACCTATCTATATCATGCTATCTTTGATTCTGGCGGTAATCAGCTTACCGTATCAACTACATCACAACGGTATAACGCACGAAGTGACTGTATTCGATAAAAAGCAAGGCTTCCCTCACTGTCAAGTATTTGTCCGCCGCGTCGCCAGTCTTCTCAACATTGGGCCTGATCGGTCAGTGATGCTACCAGAAGTCGTCAATCTTATAGAAGTATGCATGTTCACCAGGCGAAGAAACCTGAAACAAAAATTAAAAAGAGCATTACAATATGTACATTTTATCATCCCACTGGTGTCAAAGGCATCAACCCCACAGCGATGCGATCGAGGTTACTCTAATGAAGCTGGCATCTCTTGCCAGCGTTCGGCTATGCGGCGTAATAATGGCGCCAAACCGGAAGACCCCGACACACCTACTGTGACGTCACGACAATACGGCAGACGCGCCATCTTCGTGTCTGACGACGTCAGATTTCCAAGATGGCGGCATCGTTGATCTAAGAGAACTGCGGGGACAGCTTTCAAATGTGGGAGCAATTGAGGTGGGTTCGCATTCAACACAAGTGGCGAATTCTTGTCGGAAATTGCACAACATTCATGTTCTTGTTCCCATGCACAGGCCACACACGTTAAAATCAGTACTCCTGACCTTCCCAGTACTCTCTCTCTCTCTCTCTCTCTCTCTCTCTCTCTCTCTCTCTCTCTCTCTCTCTCTCTCTCTCTCTCTCTCTCTCACTCTCTCTCTCTCTCTCTCTCTCTCTCACTCACTCACTCACTCACTCACTCACTCACTCACTCACTCACTCACTCACTCACTCACTCACTCACTCACTCACTCACTCACTCACTCACTCACTCACTCACTCACTCACTCACTCACTCACTCACCCACTCACTCACTCACTCACTCACTCACTCACTCACTCACTCACTCACTCACTCACTCACTCACTCACTCACTCACTCACTCACTCACTCACTCACTCACTCACTCACTCACTCACTCACTCACTCACTCACTCACTCACTCACTCACTCACTCACTCACTCCTCTCTCTCTCTCTCTCTCTCTCTCTCTCTCTCTCTCTTTGCAGTCCATCGTGTCCGATGATGACACCAGTGTAGGGTTTCGTCCGTTACGTGCTTTGCTCGTTGGTGAGAGAATAGTCCACTTTAAGATGTAAATCCTCTCCCGCAGTTGACGCAGTAGATGACAGGGGCAGACGGATCAGGAAGGCCATGGCGGAGATTGCGATCGTGTTGGTATTTTTGTTGTATCTTTTCTTCAATTTGGCTTTTTCCTTTGTGTATGGCATGCCTACACTGTTGTCGATCTTTGGCAAGGGTCTCCCAGTGGTCTACGGTGATGTGTGTAGCCTATAGGTGTCGTTTGACTACATCTTTGTATCGCAGCCGTTGTCCACCATGAAGACGTTTCCCTTCGGTTAATTGTCCATAGAATACAGCCTTTGGTAAACTGCTGTCATTCATACGGATGATATGTCCAGTCCAACGGAATTGGGAAGCCGTTAGAGAGGCTTCTATGCTGAACATATTAGCCCGTCTCAAGACTTCAACATTTGGAATGTGATCTTTCCATTAGATCTGCAGTATTTGTCGTAGATGTCGGAGATGCACTTTGGAGAGTTTTCTAAAATGGCGACGATAGAGAGTGTATGTCTCTGCTGAGTACAGTAGTGTTGGAAGCACAATTGCCTTGTACACCTTGCACTTTGTGGAGACTTAAATACCATGTAGTGACCATACACGCTTCGATAGTCCTCCAAAGGCTCCAGAGGCAGCTTGAATACGGTTGTTAATTTCCACATCAATGGTGTTGTGAGATGCAACAGTGTTGCCCAGGTATGTGAATTTCTTAACTGCTTTTAGTGGCGTGCCACATATTTCAACATGTGGATCGATTGATGTTTGGCCGGGTGGTGGTTGGTAGAGCGTCACAGTTTTCTTTGTGTTGATTGTAAGTCCAAACATGGTTGCAGCTTGTTCAAACTGCTTGGATATATCTTTGATATCTTCTAGTAATGTAGTGTCAAGTGTAGGAACAATTGAGGTGGGTTTGCAGTCTTCACAAGTGCCTAATTCTTGTCGAAAATGGCACATAATTCATATTCCTGTTCTCATCCACAGTCCACTGTATATGGCGTATAGCACTCTTCGATGAGTTGTCAATATCTCCTCAAGCCTTCCACCTATGCGTATGCAAATAGAAGTTTGGGCAGTATCTAATTTAACATCCGTACTGCTGAGCTTCACAATACTAAACTTAACGACAGAAATTCCGTTCAAAGTGTTGGCACTCTACTCTCTGCGATATGAAACTCTAAAACATGGTAACGGCGACGCCACGAGTGCTGTATGCAGGCTGCGCAAACATGTATCTGATGCATTATATGCCATTCCAAACTCTTTATATTACACGAATTCATTGTACGCAACGCAGTGAAGCAAAATCTCTAGATCTACCTGCTGTTCAATGAAATACCCGTCGAAATATGTCAGGCGTAGCGATGCCATACAAGATGTTTGTTCGCATAAAGATTTTCTCTGTAATGTAATACCTTTAGTAGGGCGTACACTTTGTGTAGCCAGCTCAATATCAATGATGATGTGATGCTACCATTGCCTGTTAGTTACCTTGTAGTTTCGTTTTCATATTGAACTTGCGAAATGTCTGCTCTTTGGTTTCAGGTCTCCCTATTTGAATCCGAAGTGTGAGCAACACAACACCCCTCAGAACACAACGTGAGAGAAGTGGTGCACCCCACGCAAATCTAGGATATCATCTCGTAGTTGTCTGGGTAGTTTGAAGCAACCTTTTTTTTTTTCGTATGGCACTTCGCCATGTCTGCTATGTGTAGCTTTTGGCGTTACCTGTTTGTCGGCATAGAGGTCATGGCATGGCCAAAAACCTGACCTGTTCTGTTGGCATTGATCGTTGTAGCGTATGCTATTGTTTTCATGGCAATGTTTCGAATATGAAGCCGGTCTACGCCACTACCCAGATACACATCTGCGTGCCGAGAAATGCGTGATTGCAATAAATATTGGTCTCAAACTATCGAATGATCTCTATACTTGTTTAAGAAGAAAGGCAAATCAAATGTGACCCCGTGAGTTATACTATTGCAAAGAAATAGGCACTTGTACAGGTTGCCTTTGCATGCTGCTTGCTAAGAATACTGTTTCCAGTCGAGATTAGTGCGTTGTTTTGTGTCATGACGGGAAAACAGACATCTACTCATCTGTATTGAGTGGGTTAGTGTGTGTGTGTGTGTGTGTGTGTGTGTGTGTGTGTGTGTGTGTGTGTGTGTGTGTGTGTGTGTGTGAGTGCGTGCGTGCTGCGTGCGTGCGTGCGTGTGTGTGTAAAACGTTTCGATTGTGTTCTGCACGACTGCTGTATGCAGGCTGGCAAAGATGTTCCAGAAACATTATATGCAATTCCAAACTCTTTATGTTACACGAAATCATTTTACGCAACGCAATTTTGCAAAAGCTGAGAAAATGTACACGGCGTGAAACATATAACAGGTTTCTTCGAAGACAATGCGCCGGCTTGTATAAATGGCTGGAAATGCGTATTCTTAAACACTTTTCAGACATTGCTAGGCCCCAAAAAAGCAATACCTGATGTGCTTACGAGGAAATTATTCAAAGGGTAAACCATCTTCATTATATCAGTTCTGATCAGTCATATAGCGTGAAAAATAGCTCGAATAATCGTCTAAGTGAAACGTTTCGATTGTTTTCGATGTCAAGCTATCGTTGATTCTCCCGGTCATCGGCCTACATTATCAACTACGAAAACACGTTAGATTGAACGAAGTGACTATAATCGATAAAAACAACACTTCACCCACTGTCGAATGACTGTTGAGCGTCGCCAGTCTTCACATAATGGGGCCCGGTCGGTCAGTAACGCTGCCATAAGTTGTCAGCCAGGTGTCTCTGTATCTTCACCAGGCGCAGACACCTGAGAAAAAACAATAAAAGAGCGTTACAATATGCACGGTGACTAACAACGTTGAAACCAGTAGACTCAATTCTTACACATCCCACATCCTTTCACCCCACTGGTGTCAAAGGCGTAATTCCCACAGCGATGCGGTCGAGATTACATTAAAGAAGCTGGTAAATCTTGCCAGCATTCGGCTGCGCGGCGTAGTAAACGCGCCAAACCGGAAGAGGCATTCCCACTGTGACGTCACGACAATACGGCAAACGCGCCATTTT
Source organism: Ridgeia piscesae (assembly GCA_025642075.2). Classification (NCBI taxonomy): domain Eukaryota; kingdom Metazoa; phylum Annelida; class Polychaeta; order Sabellida; family Siboglinidae; genus Ridgeia; species Ridgeia piscesae. Next base: position 615,285 of record JAODUO010000387.1, read on the forward strand.
CGTTTCTGGTAACGTCAGATTTCAAGATGGCGACGCAGTTGATCTAGGCAAACTGGGGGGGGGGGAGCGCTTTCTTCCGTCTTCCTTATTATTTTTGTCAATGTCTGCACTTGGGGTAGGGTATGTTGTCAACATGTACACGCATATGACTACCGTTTCATTATGGTGCGGCGGCCTGTGCGATATTCGGGGTACTTTTTATGTACGATATATGTCAATGTGCGTGGCGTATATCACCGATTAGATTCAACAATGTCAGTCTCTGTCCATCGATTTTTATACCAAATATATCAGGCCTCCTGCGGCGTCCGCACGTATTAAACCCGGGCCGTCGGTTTGCCAGTTGGGTGCGCTAACCACTACACTATCCGCACCACTCGTAATGTAGTGTCAAGTCTAGGAATAATTGAGGTGGGTTTGCAGTCTACACAAGTGCCTAATTCTTGTCGGAAATGGCACATAATTCATATTTCTGTTCTCATTCACAGTCCACTGTACATGGCGTATAGCACTCTTCGATGAGTTGTCAATGTCTCCTCAAGCCTTCCACCTATGCGTATGCAAATAGAAGTTTGGGCAGTATCTAATTTAACATCCGTACTGCTGAGCTTCACAATACTAAACTTAACGACAGAAATTCCGTTCAAAGTGTTGGCACTCTACTCTCCGCGATATGGAACTCTAAAACGTGGTAACGGCGACGCGACGAGTGCTGTATGCAGGCTGCGCAAAGATGTATCTGAAGCATTATATGCCATTCCAAACTCTTTATATTACACGAATTCATTGTACGCAACGCAGTGAAGCAAAATCTCTAGATCTACCTGCTATTCAATGAAATACACGTAGAAATTTGTTAGGCGTGGCGATGCCATACAAGACGTTCGTTCGCATAAAAATTTACTCTGTAATGTAATACCTTTAGTAGGGCGTACACTTTGTGTAGCCAGCTCAATATCAGTGGTGATGTGATGCTACCATTGCCTGTTAGTTACCTTGTAGTTTCGTTTTCATATTGAACTTGCGAAATGTCTGCTCTTTGGAATCAGGTCTCCCTATTTGAATCCGAAGTGTGAGCAACACAACACCCCTCAGAACACAACGTGAGAGAAGTGGTGCATGCCACGCAAATCTAGGATATCATCTCCTAGTTGTCTGGGTAGTTTGAAGCTACCTTTGTTTTTTCGTATGGCACTTCGCCATGTCTGCTATGTCTAGCGTTTGGCGTTACCTGTTTGTCGGCATAGAGGTCATGGCATGGCCAAATACCTGGCCTGTTCTGTTGGCATTGATCGCTGTAGCGTATGCTATTGTTTTCATGGTAATGTTTCGAATATGAAGCCGGTCTACGCCACTACCCAGATACACATCTGCGTGCCGAGAAATGTGTGATTGCAATAAATATTGGTCTCAAACTATCGAATGATCTCTACACTTGTTTCAGAATGAAGGCTAATCAAATGTGACCCCGTGAGTTATACTATTGCAAAGAAATAGGCACTTGTACAGGTTGCCTTTGCATGCTGCTTGCTAAGAATACTGTTTCCAGTCGAGATTAGTGCGTTGTTTTGTGTCATGACGGGAAAACAGACATCTACTCATCTGTATTGAGTGGGTTAGTGTGTGTGTGTGTGTGTGTGTGTGTGTGTGTGTGTGTGTGTGTGTGTGTGTGCGTGCGTGCGTGCGTGCGTGCGTGCGTGCGTGCGTGCGTGCGTGCGTGCGTGTGTGTGTGTAAAACGTTTCGATTGTGTTCTGCACGACTGCTGTATGCAGGCTGGCAAAGATGTTCCAGAAACATTATATGCAATTCCAAACTCTTTATGTTACACGAAATCATTTTACGCAACGGAATTTAGCAAAAGCTGAGAAAATGTACACGGCGTGTAACATATAACAGGTTTCTTCGAAGACAATGCGCTGGCTTGTATAAATGGCTGGAAATGCGTATTCTTAAACACTTTTCAGATATTGCTAGGCCCCAAAAAAGCAATACCTGATGTGCTTACGAGGAAATTATTAAAAGGGTAAACCATCTTCATTATATCAGTTCTGATCAGTCATATAGCTTGAACAATAGCTCGAATAATCGTCTAAGTAAAACGTTTCGATTGTGTTCTCGATGTCAAGCTATCGTTCATTCTCCCGGTCATCGGCCTACATTATCAACTACGAAAACACGTTAGATTGAACGAAGTGACTATAATCGATAAAAACAAGACTTCACCCACTGTTGAATGACTGTAGAGCGTCGCCAGTCTTCACATAATGGGGCCTGGTCGGTGAGTAATGCTGCCATAAGTTGTCGGCCAGGTGTCTCTGTATCTTCACCAGGCGCAGACACCTGAGAAAAAACAATAAAAGAGCGTTACAATATGCACGGTGACTAACAACGTTGAAACCAGTAGACTCAATTCTTACACATCCCACATCCCTTCACCCCACTGGTGTCAAAGGCGTAATTCCCACAGCGATGCGGTCGAGATTACATTAAAGAAACTGGTAAACCTTGCCAGCATTCGGCTGCACGGCATAGTAAACGCGCCAAACCGGAAGAGGCATTCCCACTGTGACGTCACGACAATACGGCAAACGCGCCATTTTCGTTTCTGGCGACGTCATATTTCAAGATGGCGACGCAGTTGATCTAGGCAAACTGGGGGGAGCGCTTTCTTCCGTCTTCCTTATTCTTTCTTTCAAAGTCTGCACT
>JAODUO010000388.1:0-77500 GCA_025642075.2 Ridgeia piscesae
TAAAACTTTAATGTCTTTGAAGTTTGCAACTGCATTTCAGTTAAGTGATCCAGACACGGTTTGAACATATGCTACACAGCAGGCTGTGCAGTGGCCACAAATTTGGTATCATTTTCTGAAAGTTAAAATTGCCATACTTGTTGACTGCATGAAGATATTTAAATTATGTAAACGGTATCTTGTTACATACTATACATACAATCGACATGCACCATCTTAAACAGGGTAAGTATATTTTTGCAGCTCACTATCTGCGGATTTTGCTATGGCTATAAGAATTTTTCCCGCCCTTATTGCCAGAGCTGCTCTGCGGATTTCTGCTCTAGCAATAATAATTTATTCCGCCCTTATTGCCAGAGCAGCTCTGCGGATCGATTTATTGCAGTTGCCCCGCCACGATCGCCTAAGTCAGTCAAAAAACGATACCAGGGCGTGTATCTGAAACAATTACTATGTCGACAAGTGTTCGCTAAAAATATCGCCAACCGGATGCGCATGCACACCACCAAAATAAGAATTTTTCCGCGCTTAATGCCAGAGCTGCTGTGACAATAAGCGCGAAAACAAATTGTATTGCCAGAGCAGCTCTGGCGATAGTCTAAGCATTCATTTTAAGCCAATAAATTATGCAATCGGTGGTTACTGTAGCTATTTTGAAAATCAACGCATAACTTTAGTGCTATCAGCGTATCAAGCCGATACACGACTTAAAACACGGTGAACTAGTCGGATAAAACAGAAATCTGGCGAACTGAATCGACTATTCATGGCCATGCCTTATGAGGATAGTATATAGTAGTATATAAAATAGTGGCTATTTCAAATGGCGGATATCTGACAGTCAGTAAAGGTAAAACAATAATACAATGTAATACAATCACGTCTAAAAACCTACATTTTGTCATCAACTTTGTAGCTCTAGATTGTGTAGTTCTTAAGATATATAATTCCATTTTATATATATCTACTATATATATATATATATATATATATATATATATATATATATATATATATAGTAAGGTATTTATAAAATTGCGGAATTTAATGTGGTTGAAGGTAATAAAAGTTCGACGTCGCTATCCACTAAACTATCCAATACCTTAAGCAAAATTGGTCTACGTCACTATGACGACCGCCATCTTTCCAACTGGCGGACATGGAAGCCCAAAAGTTATTATTTGAAATGAAACCTTATTCCCTATTTGAAATAAATCCATGTAAATAGAGCCATGTCCCTTAAAAGGTTTATCTGCGAACAACAATTGCTGATCTATATGACGCAGTTATTAAGACAAGAAATATAATTTGGTAGCTATTTTGAAAAAATGGCCACCCCCAAGTTAAGCTTTGTTTTTGAAAATTCGACCAAGTGGAATTTTAAAGCTACACACACTCTCACACACACACTCACACAGACACACACAGACACACACAGACACACACAGACACACACAGACACACGCACATACACATACACACACCCGCACGCACGCATGCACTCACGCACTCACGTACACACAGTACTTGTCGCCATAATTTGACAAGCACAGCGTCACGGTATATATATATATATATATATATATATATATATATATATATATATATTCAAACTGTGCTGCTTTCGACACAGGGCACTGCCATTGCGCTAAAGGGGCGTGTTTCGGAACATCCGGTTTGACTCGGCGAAATGTTTATAATCGATGTAGCAGCCAGTCGATAGGCTACGCAGCATAGCTCTCGCAAACAATAACGAAACGCATTAAAACAAATAAAATTAAACCAATTAATGGACTGCACGGCTAACATATATAGTATAATTGTTAATAAGCATCTTTTCACATACTCCCACGGAAGAATTCCTGCAAAAAAGCAGGTTTGAGGTGATGAAGTTGCCGTATCCGCCGGCGGCTTGTGGTCACTTTCGAACGCCGATTGCAAGCGTGATTACAAACTTGACGAGCACAAAGAAAATAAGTCTCGATTAAAGTCTCGATTAAAGTCACAGATCCATCTTTGGCCAATCAGTTTGCATATAAATACGCAGCGACGAAGCAATGTTTGGCGAACTCAGCGGGGAAGCCACACACAATTTCCTGATTTGGAAGATAAAGCGGCGCGTAGGAAATGACAAGCCGAAACCAGCTTGTTGTTGCCTAGGCGATTCGGCACTCACGAGTACCAACGTGTATCGTTACGACTATAATTTAGTCCCACATTTGTATTTAACAGTTTGCATAATATACGAATGTAACCTAAGCAAAGTTTTAATGTAAACAAGAAATGTGAGCGTAATAAAGTACAAACGTGTGTGGATAGTATTATTTAATGTGAAATAAAAAAGTGTATATAATCCACGGTTTACAACAGATCGCCGGCGAGTAAATAAGTTCTTATATAGCGCAGTATTCAATCAAAGCGTTTTACACTTTACTTCCCTGACAGATCTGTTCAATCAGATATCATCTCAACTTCTCTGGGAAGCATCCAGCAATATGCTACAATTAATGCACGAAGGCTGCTCATACACACATCCACCACTGTCTGAAGCCAGGTACTAATTTACTAAGTAAACTGGATCAATACAGAGTGAAAAAATCCCAAGGCTTTAAAGGGGAATTGAAACACAGCTGTAACATTCCATATACCTAAATGTATACTATATAAGTATACATTAATGGTGACAGAAGCATATTCACTTATCAGACAAACTGGGAAAAAAATATTTCCGTGCCTAAATCGTCGTCATAGAACACTGCGTATCGCCATCTTTATTCCAAGCCGAGTGGTTTGATTACCTCCTATCTAGCCCATGTAAAATTTTGGTTTCTTTCGGTTTTCTTCGTTATTAGACATTTCTGCGCAAAAACAAAGATATGGTACCTTATTATACACGAAAGGGGTCCTATGTGTCAACAAATAATATTTATTTGCATTCGTAATAAAAAGGTGAAATTAAATGAGTACGATTTATAACCAATGAAAATATTCGAGTCGTCACACTTCCCGAGAGCAGATTTTGACAGGCTTCAAGGGGCGGGCCTACCGAAAGGAAGGTCAGTCCGGACTATTTTTCTGTTGTTTACAAATGTCGGAAGTGTTTTACGTTAGCGAGGAGCTACGCTATTTGCTAGTGGTCTTGGATAAATCACAGTAGAACATGGATCCGACAGAGGAAGCATTTGTAGCACAAGTGAGAGAAGCATCTATAGCACAAGTGACACACGGAAAGCCATTAATTCTTGCTTAACCCAGCGTGCGAGCCGAGGTGCGAGGCGTCAATTAAACCCCGCCGAGAGTCGGCGAGACGGCGAGAAAAGATCGCAATTTGTATGGAATCGAGGATGTTTGATTTTGGGAACAATGTGAATGTGGCATGGTGTTTGTGTGGATACTGCATCCCAATGTCGATGCACATCGAATGTATATGTTGTCTGGAGAAAGCTGGGTTACCCGACCGTGCTGACAGATGCCTGCATGAGCTATGACTGACCAAGACATCTGTCAATGACAAAATGTTGGGAATATCGGTCTGTTATCTATGTGCGATTTGCGTGCAGACTCGTTCGTTCGACCAAAGTAGGTAGTAGGTAAGTAATATGTAGTTCAACAGGCATCGAAAAATAATTTTGCAATTCAAACCTAAACAGAGCAATTATACTTGTATGGCCACACAATGACATATATTAAAGAAAAAAATTCATTCTATCTTCGAATTCGTAACGTAAATTTTTGTTACAAACTTATTTTATTTTTGACAGGATGTTACATGATGTGTGCATCCTTTTAATATAATTATTTAATTTCCATTTTAAAATGTTAATACAATTTGTTTAATTTATGTAAATAATGTTATTTAGATATGTGTGCTGCCATGCAATTTATAATATAGTGTGAATAATAAATAGATGTGTAACAAGGACATTGTGCAATTCACATGTGAATATTGAATTGGAGTTTTAATGTATTGTATACAGTATATTGGATATGTGCGGGTGTATATGTTATCAAGACCACATCATGACAATCATAAATTCATGTGTTTGCAAAATGCTGTAACAATTTTACATAAACATTATTTGTTTGTGAAACGCTGTGATAATTTTATTAAAGTATTTCACAAACAAATCAACCAATGCGCTGACTTCATGATGTGATATTGATGAATTACACAGTTTTGCAAATTACTAATAATCATTATAAGATAATGATTGTTTACTATAAATCAAATGTCAGAATGTATCGGTTAGCTGCATATCATCACTGCACATGTTCAATGGGATGCTTCCAACAGGCAGCAGGCATAGTATACTAGCCTGGGTTTTTGCAGGTGCAGAAAAGGGAAATTAGTTTTTGTGTTGTAAACAACAAATTTTCTCTGTTTCTCATTAGTGTCAGAACTGCTTGAGTCATCATCAGTGATATCGCTGTCATCCGCTACCACAGATTCCGAATTTTCCTTCTGACTGTTGCAGACAGAATAATCTGATGATGGAGACAGTGAGACTGGGACATCTGAAGTGTCATCCACATTGACTATACTGCCATGGTCAGTTGAAGAAGGCATGCAGGACTGCGATGACAACTTTGCATACCCATGGTCATGATGAATATTCAATGGAACAACAATATCATCTGTATTAATTGCTGCATTGATAAAGTATCGCATTGGCGACATGATCACTGGCTCTGTTTGAGTTTGACACTACAGGTTAAAGGCTTTGCAATGTGACATCCATACTGCCATGAGGGACAATGTCATCTGGTGCACAGGATCCTTTGAAAGGTGTGCTTGGTATTTGTGAATCCTTCATCTGAAAGAATGATACATATGTAAGATGGTATGTATCTTCTGTGATATACATATAAATAACAATGTTTTGTCATCTTTTGTTTTCTCATTGCAGTACATATGTCATAAAAAACCACAGAATAAATCAACTTATAATTGGCATTTCGGAAAGTGTTCAGGATCTAATTTTGTGTAGATGCATCTGTGGATATTGTAACGTACTATGCACGAGAAATCTAAATTTGATTGAATTATTCCACAGGCCCCATTGGGTCCCCCAGACTATTTTTCCACAATTGTTAAACAAATCTACTTTTGCATGGCTGTTGCATGTGGTGGTGCTACTGTACACAAGAAATCTGTATTTTATTGCATCATTCTAAGGGCCCCCAAAACACAAAGTAATACTGGTGATTTGGTTTTTGAGAAGATCCCTTGAAATGACCCCCATATCAGTTTTGTGTATTGGGTATCTGCTTGCTGGCTTGTCTGCTACTGCTAGCCAGGGTCACTAGTCAACTCTGTCTCAATGAGACCAGTGGACAGTGGGCTGAGCAGGGTGTTGTGTTTCAACCAGGGAACATTCCTGCAATAAATAGAACATTACCTTTTCAATGGTGCATTCTGTGCGGATTCCATTATATGACTAACCTTCCTGGCATATTTTAATTAATATGTATGTGTTCTGAGTCATTCAGACATCATTACAAACAAACGAAACCCACTCCTACATAAGCAGCTCACATAAATTACATAGTAAACCAATTATACAAACCCACTTGCACATATAAGGAAATAAAATGTTTAAGTTAGTTAGGTGCAATCAATGTCCTGCTTGTTCCAATCAGAGACACCTATTTGGCCATAATCAAAGTCATACTTGCATTTTCCAAAAATACAAATGTCAGCTTTATTCTAAATACTAATATTTTGTTTTTAATTTAAGAATATTTTTTACATTGGGGTTTATACATAAGTTTCATTTGTGGGTGGGGTTTTACCCAACTGAGTCTTTTCCGAGATATATAAGTTTTTTTATTGCTTTGTATAAGGTTTTCTAAATAAACTTCTTGGCCATTTTCCTAATAAATACTTTTGGGAAGTGATTTTGGACACCTTCCAGTTATCAAACACTAACTGCACTAACTGAACAATGCTGATGTCTGCGGTACTATTGAAAGCAGAATACATGCCTTATTAAAATATAATTTTCCTACTTTATATTCTTATTTTATAGTCTTATTTCGTTATTCACAGTAACACTATTCATTTCCGATTCAATATACTAGTCATGTTGGTCGATAATCATTCTCCAACAGCCATTAGTACCAACAAATTTGAAAATTTATTTAAACACTCAAAGTTAGCAACATTTAAAGCTGACCTCTGTTGCAGTGGTTTGTCTTTTCATCATGCCCTAACATATGACTGTGAACTGGTAAAAAATGCAAGTGCACTAGAGAGATGATGGGGCTTCATCCAGGCAGTGATGTTTGTATTGGGTTTGGACAGTCTTTTCACTCTTGCTAGGAAACACAGGACACTACTAAGATTGTGATCTTATTGCCTAATTTGCACTAGGCTGTTAACTGAAATTAGTAACAGCAGTCCTCTGTTGTACTTTGATCATGATGTTTACAACCCTTGCAGGTAACAATGCAGGCTATGGGCCAATGTAAGGTTCTAAATGTTTTTCACTCATGTAACTATTAATTTTAATCATGGGATCAGTGATATTACTACCTGCTGTCAGGAGACTATTCTGACCCCCAACTAAAACAAATGTGTGCTTGTTTGTCATTTGCAAAGCAAAACTGCAAATTCTTAAAGGTGAGATCCACTTTTGGATACATAATGTTTTGGGGGATAAAAAAAAACGTTGTCGGTTATTTAGAAATGTATTAATCTGTCAGTTTTTAAATATCGGACACTAGTGACTTATTATGTATGTCAAAACAATTGCCTGTAAAAGATTGATTGTGTATGTATATTTTGACCATGCATATTCTACAGCAATAACAGCAGGGGCATACATGAAGTTATAAAATATTCTACTGCCTAAATTAAAATACTAAATGTGTTCCCAGGTAATATTGCCAATTGACTTGGGTTGTGATGGGCAATGTCATTGGATAGACACATTAACATACCTAATAGTGACACTATGTTAAGTGTGATTGATTCTGTAGCATGTTTTATTGTTGTTATACTCAATATTTCATAGAAAGTTGTGCGATGCACACATGTACAGATGTTACCAGAAACAAATACAATGATACCATACTCATAATGACAATAATATTTTACTAACCTGCATGGCTGCTTCTCGCCATTTCCTACTTGTCGTTCTGGTCTCTGGCTTCGATGATAAAATGCATATAAACAGCACATCCTCAGCTTGCATAATGTCAAAAAACAGTGTCCTCATGTAATGGCCAAGATTAACTTGTAAGCAAACTAGTGTTCAACAGACAGTATTCATAAGTCAACAGCTATGTCCCCAATTCTCTGCTGTGATGTTAAAACCTTGGGCAATTGTTTTTCACTCTACATTGCTCCAGTTCACTCAGCTGTAAAAATGAGTACCTGCATGGCTATAGATAGTGGTGGATATGTGTACGAGTAGCTTTCGCGCATTAATTATAGCATATCGCTGGATGCTTCCCAGAGAAGTTGAGATGATATATCTGATTGAACAGGTCTGTCAGGGAAATAAAGTGTAAAGCGCTTTCAGCAATCCTGAGGATTGGTTACTGCGCTAAATAAGATCTTCCCTTTATAAATCAGCAGTTAATAAAGCCAGAGTTTTTTTCTTGAATGATTTAAATCGGTTGATTTATGGGTTAAATCAACTTATTTAAATTTAAGAGCATGTGTCAACCTGGTTATTACTATTATGCCAATAACCAATTACATTATATACGGTAGTGTTTTATTGAAAGCAGTTAACAGTCTAATTTTAATAATAACATAAATTTGTATTTGGCTGTTTCTGTTAATTAATTCCATGTAATGCCTGTAATATGACTGACAGTTCTTGACTGTTGTTGACTAATTAGCGAGTCACTCTAATTTGCATATGACGACGAGTATTGTTTAAAATAAACGTCATACGCATGCATGGTCGTAGCTGTCATTTCTTTTTATGTCATTATCTTGAAGAAGGTTATTCCACCACCGGCGACTGTCTATGTCAGAAACAAAAAGTTTACTTGTACCTAGAGACTCGAGCTATTTTAGTAACCAACGAACCGGCGTTGGTTGCTATGCATAGGTCTAGGTACAGCTCGCCGGCGAACTGTTGACCTAAATCCGTGGATTATATAAACATTCTTTATTTCACATTAAATAATACTGTCCACACATATTTTTACTTTATTACATTCATATTTCTTATTACATTTAAACTTTGCTTAGGTCACATTCGTATATTATACAGACGATGAAATACAACTGTGGGACTAAATTGTAGTCGTAACGATACACGTTGGTACTCGTAAGTGCCGAGTCGGCTTGGCAACAACAAGCTGGTTTCGGCATGTAATTTCCTACGCGCCGCTTCACCTTCCAAATAAGGAAATCGTGTCCGGTTTTCCCTCTCAGTTCACCAAACATTACTTTGTCGCTGCGTACTTATATGCAAACAAATCGGCCAAAGATGCACCTGTGGCTTTGATCGAGACTTATGTTTTTATGTTCAGTGTCTCTTTGTGCTCGTCACGTTTGTAATTAGGCTTGCAATCGGCGTTTGAAAGTGACCACCGCAGACTCTTGTCGAACTTTCCGCCGGCGGACACGCCAACTTCATCATCTCTAACCTGTTTTTTCGGCAGGAATCCTTTCGTGGAAGTATGTGAAAAGTTGCTTACTAACAATCATAGTATATCTATTAGCTATACAGTGCATTAAATTGTTTAATTATGTTTGTTTTAATGCGTTTGGCCCGTTTTTGCAAGAGCTATGCTGCGTCGCCTATCGACTGGCGGCTTCCGTGATTGTAGGCAACACGTCAATCAAACCGGAAAATATACCGTGACGCTGTGCTTGTCAAATTATGGTGACAAGTGCTGTAAATTATATGTTCTTATGTTTGGGCTGTGGTTGTTCAGCCGCTTCACTCCCCCTTTAAAACCACACATAAGATTCGAACCCGGGCCCTCTTAGACGATAGTCCGAAACTCTACCCCTGAGCCACTGCGCTCTACAAATGTATATGAATACTTTGCATAACTGTCTCATGCATCTATAGGTCTAAGTATGTAACAGCAATTCATAACAAGTGGTTGGTCAAGTAGGACCAATAGGATCAATTGAACAGGAAGCAATGCATCATGAAATGGTGTCCACGAACAACTGTTACATAATATAAGAAGATAACCTGATGGGCAGTAGAAGTGCTCCCCAGCTGGAACAGCTCTCCACTCCAGTCAGACGGGAGAGCAGCAGAACCATGGCTGCAAGTCAGAACTCATGGATATCAAAGCATTGAATTGGGATTCTATAATTTGTGTACTGGCCGCTGTCCAACAGAGAATTAGAGACATAGCTGTTGACTTATGAATACTGTCTCTTGGTCACTACAGTTTTCGTTCGTACAAGTTAAACTTGGCCATTATACGAATACACTGTTTTTGACATTATGCAAACTGGAGATGTACAGTTTATGTGCATTATTTCATCGAAGCCAGAAGCAAGAAGGAAACGGCGAGCAGAAACCATCCAAGTTAGTAAACTACTATTGTCATTATGATTACGATATTGTTGCATTTATTCCTGGCAAAAGCTGTACATGTGTGTATCGCACAACTTTCTATAAAATAATGAGTATAACAACAATAAAACATGCTATAGAATCAATCACACATAATATAATGTCAATATTAATTATGTTAGTATGTTTATCCAATGACACTACTCATCATAACCCATGTCAGTTGGCAATATTGTCGTAGAATATTTTGTAACTTCATGTACGCACATTCTGTTATTGCTGTAGAATGCATGTGACTGTGGTTAAAATATATCATGAAATGTAGTCTTATAATTACAAAATTCATGTGTTTGCAAAATGCTGAAACAATTTTAAATAACAATAATTTGTTTGTGAAATGGTGTAATAAGTTTATTACAGCATTTCACAAACAAATCAACCAATGCGCTGACTTCGTGATGTGGTATTGATGAATTACACAGTTTTGCCAATTACTAATAATTATAAGATAATGATTCTTTACTATAAATCAAATGTCAGAATGTATCTGTTAGCTGCATATCATCACTGCACATAGTAGCCAAAGGGATTATTTGAAGAGGCAGCAGGCATGTTATACCAGCCTGGGTGTTTTACAGGTGCAGAAAAGGGAAATGAGTTTTTTCTTGTAAACAACAAACTTTCTCTGTTTCTCAATAGTGTCAGAACTGCTTGAGTCATCATCAGTGATATCGCTGTCATCCGCTACCACATATTCTGCATCACTCTCTTCAGTGTTTTCCTTCTGACTGTTGCAGACAAAATCATCCGAAGATAGCGACAGTGAGACTGGGACATCCAAAGTGTCATCCACATTGACAAGACTGTCATGGTCAGTCGTAGAAGGCATGCAGGACTGCGACGACAACTTTGCATACCCATGGTCATGATGAATATTCAATGGAACAACAATAATCATCTGTATTAATTGCTGCATCGGTAAAGTATCGCATTGGCAACATGATCACTGGCTCTGTTTGAGTTTTGACAGTACGAGTCGATGGTGTTGCAATGTGAAATCATCCGTACTGCCTTGAGGGACAATGTCATCTGGATCGTTTGAAAATTGTGCTCGGTATTTGTGAATCCTTCATCTGAAAAAATGATACATATTTAAGATGGTATGTATCTTCTGTGATATACATATAAATAACAATGTTTTGTCATCTTTTGTTTTTTCATTGCAGTACCTACATCATAAAAATAAAAACAGAATAAATCAACTTACAATTGGCATTTCGGAAAGTGTTCAGGATCTAATTTGTGTAGATGTATCTGTGGGTAGTGTAATAATGTAATGGTAAATCTAAATCTGATATAATTATTTCAACCCGTCCTCCATGGTTCCCCACACTATTTTGCCACAATTGCTAAACAAATATACTTTTACATGGCTGACCATTTTGGCTGTTGCATGTGGTAGTGCTGCTGTACACAAGAAATCTGTATTTTATTGCATCATTCTAAGGGTCCCTAAAAACACAAAGTAATGCTGGTGATGGGCGGATAATACATGCGATAGGCGCGCGAACTACTGTTGTCACTACGGCCACGGTCCGCTTCACCTCAGCCGTCGTTTGCCGCCGAATTGCCACCTGGATGCGAGTGTGCCGGCAATACAGTGAGAGGGCACCGACTACGAAAGAGAGGGCGACGAGGGGGCGTCCGTCAACGCTTTCGACGGCGGTCGACGAGGCCGCCTCTACCCGGTGTGATTCTCGGTGCCTCTTAGCGCAAATTACACCGTAGCTGCTGAAACGATAACACAACACTTGAACGAACTTGACAACTAATCACCCAGTGCGCCTTAATTACTTCTCAGCGACGTCAACGGTTGCAGTTTACGAACTTATATTTCGACATATAAACAATATGTAACTTGTGCGTCACGCGGCAACAAAACTATCGACCTGTGCTACTGTAATATAAAGAACGCGTAACAATCTCTCTCCATTCCACGGTTAGGAACATCCGACCACAACATCATCCAGTTACTTCCAAACTACAAATCTGGACAAATTCTACAAAAACCTGTAACCGTTTGGAATGATGACGGTACTGCCAAACTGCGTGACTGCTTTGAATGTATTATCTGGGACACCTTTGTGACTCATGCAGCAGCGTTTCCGACCTCGTTGACACTATTACTGATAACATGAACTTATGTGTAGACACGAAACTGCCCCAAAATGTGTTAAAATATATCCTAATGAAAACCCATGGGTGACTAAAGAGGTAAAGAAATTGTTGAAAGCCAAGCAATATGAATTACAGACAGGTGATAGAATTTCATTAAAGATCGCTCAAGTAGAACTAAAAGCCTGTGTAAGGAAGTGTAAAGAAGACTACAAAAATAAGATACAGGCGCAATTTAAGCAGAACAACACTAAACAAGCATGGCACAGCGTTAAGTCAATCCTTGGTTGTAACAAATCGAAGAAATGCTGCTCTGCTTCAAACTCCACCGACTGTGCTAACGATTTAAATACCTTTTACTGCCGCTTCGACTGTCACGACTTTGAAGTCGAGAGGAACTGTGCTGTCCCCAATATCCTAATTTCCTACCAGAGCACACTTTCGAGATATAAAGAGATGATGTAGCCAGTGGTTTAAGATTGTGAAAGTAAACAAAGCCGCTGGCCTTGCCAAAATAACGGGAAACATAATTTAAAAAGTTTTTGTTTTGTTCCAACTATGTGTTGAACTGGGTAAGATTCCGTTCCAGTGGAAAACCGCAGAGATTGTGCCAATACCTAAGAAGCCTAACCCTATTCTTCTTAATGATTATAGATCTATCGCTCTCTCATCACTGCTGATGAAATCGTTCGAGAGAATAGTGCTGAAGTATATGTTACCCCAGGTTGAACATCTACTTGACCCGTTGCAATTTGCTTGCGTTTTGAAGACGCCACCTTGTCAATGTTAAATGTCATTCTTGAGCACCTTGAACGTCGAGGCTCGTGTGCCAGAATACTATTCGTTGACTTTTCGTCAGCATTTAACACACTCCAGCCGCATTTGATGATCAGAAAACTGCTTGCTTGTACACAGTTTCCTTCCCAACCGCTCACAGTATGTGAATGCCAGTGGCATGTGTTCGTCACATGTGTCTATCTCCACCGGAGCTCCTCAGGGGTGTGTACTGTCGCCATTTTGGTATACCATGTACACAAATTCATGCAGAAGTGCATACTCAAACAATCACTACTTCAAGTACGCAGACGACACTGGTCTTGTCGGTCTGTTGTCTGACGACGAAACTAATTATTACAGAAGTGACATAGATCACTTTGTGTCATGGTGTGTGGCCAACTGCCTTGACTTAAATGTTGTCAAAACCAAGGAACTTGTAATAGACTTCCGATCAGGTGTACATCACCCCACCCCGATCAACATCAATGGGCAACACATAGAAATTTTGCATTCCTATAAATATATGGGTACATCAATCAATGACAAATTAAGGTGGGATGATAATACAATAAATCTATATAAGAAAGGCCAGCAAAAATTGTACTTCCTGATAAAACTCAATGCCTTGCACACAGAGAGAAACATTTTATTTGTGACACACGAATCATTTGTAAACAGTGTTATGACGTTCGGTCTTGTTTGCTGGTGGTGAAATCTCTCAGTTAAAAACAGAGAAAAACTAAACAGAATATACACAAGCTCTGTGCAAAATCGTTATGTGCTGTACACCCGATACCAGTCTGGAGCAATTGTACAAGTCAAGAACATTGCAAATGGCAACCAAAATATGTTATCTGAAGTCACCCACTTCTTACACGACCATTACGACCTTCTCCCCTCTGGAAAGAGGTACAGAATGCCAACAGTAAACACCCAGCGAGCCCTTAAATCCTTCATTCCGTCCTCCATCAAGTATCTGAATCAGCCACAATAAAATTAATCGTTGACCTATCACATTCTCTACCGCTGCCAATGCAATGTTGTTTTATCATCTTTCTTAACTAATTAATTAATTTATCTTATTATAATATTGTCATATTGTTTTAGCATATTTATTTATTCCAATATATTATATATATATATATATATATATATATATATATATATATATATATATATATATATATATATTAGATACACTTTACTATTTACATGGTTGATTTTATTGTATACATGCATTACTATGTGACTTAAATAAATTATGTTTTTGTGTGTGCAACCTCCAAAGTGCAAAATGTATTTCCACTCTATGATTGGACAATAAAGTTATTATTATTATTATATTATTTGGTTTTTGAGAAGGTCCCTTGAAATGACCCCCAGAGCAGTTTTGTGTATTGGGTATCTGCTTTCTGGCTTGTCTGCCACTGGTCAATTCTGACTCAATGAGATTAGTGGACTGTGGGCTGAGCAGGGTGTTGTGCTTCAGTCAGGTAACATTCATGGAATAAATATAACATTACCTTTTCAATGGAGCATTCTGTGTGGAATCTATTATATGACTGACCTTCCTGGTGTGTGTGTGTGTGTGTGTGTGTGTGTGTGTGTGTGTGTGTGTGTGTGTGTGTGTATGTATATGTATGTATATGTATATGTATATATATATATGTTTATATATATATATATAAATATATATAAAATATATATATATATATATATATATATATATATATATATATATGTGTGTGTGTGTGTGTGTGTGTGTGCATTCTGAGTCATTAAGACATCACTATGAATAGACGAAACCCACTCCTCCATAAGCAGCTCACACAAATTAATCGGTAAACCAAATAATTAGTATACAAGCCCACTTGCACGTATAAGGAAATAAAATGTTTAAGTTAATTAAGTGCAATCAATGTCCTCCTTGGTTTAATCAGACACACCTACTTGTAAGCGTACTTGTATTTTCCCAAAATACAAATGTCAGCTTTAGTCTAAATATTAATATTTTGTTTTTAATTTAAGAATACAATTTTTACATTGGTTTTTATACATACGTTTCATTTGTAGGTTGGGTTTTGTCAAAGTGAGTCTTTTCCGAGATATATCAGTTTTTGTTCTTTCAATGTGTAAGGTTTTCTAAATAAACTTCATAGCCAATTTCCTCAGAACTGTTTTTGGGAAATGATAATGTTATCAAACACTAACTGCACAAACTGCAACTAACTGAACAATGCTGATGTATGTGGTACTATTGAAAGCAAAATACATGCCTTATAAAAAATATATTTTCTTACTTTATATTCTTATTTTTTATACACAGTAACACTATTTATTTCAGATTCAATATCTAGTCATATTGGTCGATAATCATTCTCCAACAGCCATTAGTACCCAACAAAAGTCTTGACGATTTATTTAAACACTCAAAGTTAGCAACATTTAAAGCTGACCTCTGTTGCACTGGTTTGTCTTTTCATCATGCCCTAGTACTGGTGCTGGTTCGATATTCGATATATCGAAGTATCGCGATACTTGCGAAAGTTCGATATCGATATTTAGTGGTATCGCGATACTTCGATATTTTTTGTATCGATCGCCCACTGTTCGATACCTGCGATACCTTCGATACCTACAATACTTCGATACCTGCGATACCTGCGATACTTTGACACCGAGTCCATTCGACGACGTCGATGCGAAGGCGCAACATCGTTGTCGATGACGTCATTGTTTAATTACGGGAGCTTACAGCGCTTCGCTACCTAACTTGACTTAGGCGTGGTTTAAAAAAATGATATAACATCAAATGGGAATTATTTTCTAAAACTTTATTATAGAGTTAGTCTGTATAATAACTGTTTTCTGTGCGCGGACTTAGCCTAGGTCAGAGTTCGCTTAGCCTTAGGCTAGCCTCGGTTATCCAAACCAGGTCTATGGTTCTTGACTCTCTCGTTTGGTGGCACTACCATGGCATCTGTCTTCCTACTTTACCTACGGCTACGCGTACAAAAACACACATCCTATAGTATTTTTATAGAGTGTTTATTGCCCGCACTTTGATGAAAGTAGGGTATTAATAATATTATTAATATAAATAATTATTCGAGCGCGATGCGCAAACTTTGTTTATGCGGGTTCTGTTTGGTGGCGCTGTTTTGCTGTTTGGTGGCGCCACCGTTTACGTATACAACTCTCTCAACCAAGACAAACGTCAACATGTCACAACGTCGCATCGCGAATTTGGCAGTTTTTCAACAAAGACTGTCTGCTATGCCAGAAGCGCCCCAAAGATAGCGGGGAAAATACATCGAATTTGCTGACACATGTCATTGTCCATCATTCAAGAAACTATCAACACGTGATGATCAACTTTCATCGAAGGACACGTCGACGTCATCGTGGTCGTGGACAACGTCGCAATGACTCGAGAACATGTTCTATCGAAATATTCGACGATGAGTTAGCAGTGGATATCTAGTTAGTCGAAGCGAATCGCCATCGGTTGCCGAATCTACTACTGCGGCCACAGCGTCAAGAAGTGACATACACGATGTGACTGATTGACGATGACGATACGCTTACTGCATCTACCATCACTGGCACTAGCCAAACATGGTTCACCACTGGCAGAGGCAGAGGTAGAGAAAGAAACCGACCTGTTCTTTAAAACAGTTGCAAAAACATTATGGGGTTTGTTACTTGTACTTGATAACGTGGTAATTTAAGTTTTATATTCACAAATATTGGTGTGAACTAGGAAGTACAATTGTAATTGACGCCCACCCCGCGCAATGGCGGCGCCCTATGTCAAAGATAGCCCAGTTTGAAAAAAGTGTGACGCAGTGCTTGTCAAATTGTGGTGACAAGTGCTGTAAATGATATGTTCTTATGTTTGGGCTGTGGTTGTTCAGCCGCTTCAGTCCCCCTTTAAATGTAATATTTAGCTGATTTCCTATAGTTAAATCAGCGTCCTTTGCAGATACCATGCCCAGATCACTGAAACTTATTTAGCGACAAATATTTAAATATATATGTAAATAAACCAGCTTAGATTAACCAGTTATGGGGATCATGTGCGAAAATAAACCGCGAGAGAACATCTCCCTAATACACAGCAAGAACAAATCATGGATCGCTTAGAAATTGTTCGATTGGAGACGTGTTTGGCACAGTCGTAGGGATTTTGGGTTTGTATGATGTAAGAGGGAATATTTTCAGTTTATATCATTGGGTCTTCTGTAGTGTGTACGTCTGCTACCGATAAGGCCAACAACCAACATGTTACATAAACTGTAAAGCTAAAAGACAATTTGACGTAAACTAGTTAAGATCCAGTCCCCGCGGACGCCCCTGATAATAATATTTTATAAAATATTTAAAAGTAAACAAATGTCATAAGTAATAATCACGTCATAGTAATAAGCACAACGTCCAAAACCCTACATTAGGCACTACAGACACTATACTTCGTAAGAAAATAAGCTTAACAGGATGCCCTCTTTTTAAATGGCAGATATATGAATGTCGCGGTGAAGATCAAAAGTAACATAAAACATCGTTGCATTTATAAGTCCCACATTTTTATATAGACTTTAGGTCTCTAGGCTACGTAGTTCTCAAGCTATGGCAATTATACTAACTGGCTTTGCTGAGGGAATAATACTAATTAGGTTCGGCGGACGTCTACTTTGAAAATGGCAAAGTAAATATAGGTCATAATAATAATAAACCATAAATCATCACGTTTAAATATCTACATTTTGGCATAACCGTTTTTGGTCCAAATTATGTAGTTCCTGATATATAGAAATAGTAGGCCTGACGCCATACCTAAAACATGGCGGATATGTGGATATCGGCGAAGGTCAAAATAATCTTTTCGACATCGTTATTAACCAAACTTCAACAAAACTGCTCCATCATCTTTCAAAATGGCGGACGTGGAAGTCTAAGAAGGTCAAACATTTGATACGTAGCCCAGCTGCAGATGTTTTGCATTCCTTGCTACACCACTGTTTCACATTTGGACTACTTCTATGTTGAAATAGTCCTATTCCTCCCTTTTGCAAGATAACGATTCACTTCAGCGTAACTGTAACGCATACAACTTTGTGAGCGAGTACTTCGATTCCTACGTACAACACACTCATATCTCCTTACTGAACAAGTCCGTAGCATATTTTGGTAAAAAAGCGTGTAAAGCTGAAAGTCATTGAAGTCGTAGTTTCGAATGTGTTTTATATCCAAAATAGCAGACATTACCTGAATATTTCTAAAAACGATTCAGATATACTAGTGGCAACACAAGTAATTTATCTTAAGACTTGTTGTATTTGAAGCCAACATAGTCATTGATGTCGAAGGTTGTTGTTTTATTACAGTTCATGCTTCGAACTTGTTATGTTCATGTTATATTGTCTCTGTTTAAACGAACACGAACACGAACACGCCGATCTACAGAACTCTGTAGACATGTACAAGACCGTCGAGGTCCATGTAGTGCTTGATGGGAGGAATCACGTGCTCGATGCATTCCCACTTCTTCTCTTCAGCCCACTTCTTGAAGGACGGGTGAAGGTTATGGTATTCTTCAACGTCCCGGATGTTCGCTTCACGCATAGCATTTACGATCAGTCCGCCTGTAAGGAGCACGGACACAACATCACACTCAACCCACACGAAGTGCATGCTACTATTTCTAATAATGTATCAGAACACAGAAGTTAATGTCTGTAGGAATAGCGACTTTTCTTGATTGTTTGATAATCTCACGGTCTAACGTTTCAATTCCTTTAACTATTGGTGGCAGAGTCTGTAATATCGCAGTTTTGTGGAACAGTAGGCATAGGCATCAAATCCCGCTCACAAATTATATCCATACACATCCTGGTCGTCTTTTCCATATTATGTAGCATCGGTTTGTGTTATAAGTGTCCGTCATTCAGCTCCGAGCACAGTATGTTTAACTCTTGCCAGGAATATGTTTTATGTAATCTGAAGACTCTCCAAAAAAACCTAAATATACCAGTGTCTATGGGAACCAACAAACAAACACATATATGATGCATATATATATATATATATATATATATATATATATATATATATATATATATTATATTATATTATATTATATTATATTATATTATATTATATTATATTATATTATATTATATTATATTATATTATATTATATTATATTATATATATATATATATATATATATATATATATATATATATATATATATATATATATATCCTGGCAACATTCAGCTAATTTCCGACAGTATCTAAGTGTAATGAAATACACACCTGGTTTGACGACCCGTATAAGCTCGAGGAAAGCGTCACACTTGATATGTCCTTCGGCCAGTCCACCGGCCATGACAGCGGAATCGTACGTGTCTAACATAAGTAGAAGACAACATTTGGTTAGTAATGAATATTTAATATGACCGACAGTTCGGATCACTTTGCGTCGTCATACTCAAACCGACGTGCTGCTGGCACGCACATATACTAAAATCAACTTTTTGACATTGTATTTTATTCTTAGACAGCGGAACCACTTAGAAAAGCTGGTAATAACATAACAAAGAGCGGAATACTTGCAACACAGTAACGATGCTATAAAGATTGAAATGTACAAGAACAGTATCAGTTGACAAGAGTAAGTGGGACGATCTGAAACAAAGGATGTTGTAAAACTTGTTTACTATATTAAGACAAGGTGCAGTAGAATTCTGGAAGGAGTGATGGTTGAGAGACACATATCCCATGAGCTGAAGGGAAAGGCGCTTTGTTCATATGTAACACCAGTATACCGGCATGTTCTTGACGATTGGTTTGTTACCCATGGGCCACTACCCAAACCATTGCCTTCGATTTCAAGATGTGCTATCACAAAACAGTGGACTCCATACGCTTTGTTGACATGATAGTCTTTATGGGAAGTCCATCAGGCAAAAGGACAACGATGTGTGTTTGTGCCATAGAGTTATATCTGTTCAGATGCTTTCGAAGACCAGTGTGCGAACAAGAGATGGCACTCTGGAGGCTCCAAGCGGCTGCATGCA
This sequence comes from Ridgeia piscesae, assembly GCA_025642075.2. NCBI lineage: Eukaryota > Metazoa > Annelida > Polychaeta > Sabellida > Siboglinidae > Ridgeia > Ridgeia piscesae. The sequence goes on from JAODUO010000388.1 coordinate 19,540, forward strand.
GATTTGTACCGATGAACAAGTACATATCAGCGCGCTTGCTTGCGTACATGTGCGTGCGTGCGTGCGTGTGTGTGCGTGTCAGTTCCACTCACTGTCGGCCATCGGTAGCTTGTAGCCTCCGCCTATGCGGCAACAGTAGAAGTTCCTGTAGACGCCGGTGTCACGGGCCTTGTCGAGCATCGCCTGTGAGGCGTCAGTGGCGTCGAGACGCGTGTACCCGTACTTCTCTTTCAACTGCCACAGTCGAAACAACAGCGGATTAACTTTATTTTCGCGACATGTAACGGAAACATAACGCAGCTCCATGGCAACATATTGGCGTCACCATAGAAAGTTGAAAGAGAAACACAAATAAACCTAATTATGCTACCATTCTCTACCATATAGAATTTCACAATTTCCATCTGCACAATCACACATGAAGTACACATAGTAAAATACATCATCTCAGCGGAACTACCACGTGACCGTATAACAAAACATCGTTTGATAATGTTTCATTTGGCTGTTATAATTCTTTCTAACATTTTGTTATAACATAACAACTCTAGTCTTCATTTTGTCCAATACGCCCATGTGCCATCTAACCACTGTCGCCGTCAGTCCACACTCACGATGCTGGCCTGCATGCCTGTGCCGGCCGCCACGTCTAGGATGAGGGCGTCTTTCGGGATGCCGAGGGCGCGAGCGTGCTTGTCGAAGTATTCACTCACGAACTGAGGCGCCATGTACCCGACACCCTTCATGTCCTACAACCACGTTCAGCCCTACGATTTAATATAACACAAATTATCTTGACAAAATACTATTGTCGCGTTTGCTATAATATATAATGCTAAGTTACTTAATAAAAAATGAACAGGCTAGCCATAGGTGGGTCTAGAGGTGCCTCTGGGCCCTGGCCATTTCTAATTTACTAGAAGGCGTATTTACGCAAAATCTACATTAAAATATATTTTCAAGATAGTAAGACCAAATAAGTTATAGAAGCCTTGTTTTCTTTATTCGCACACTGTGCTGGCCGTACGATGGAAGCTGAATTATTCTGTAAGGATTGTTTCTCACAAATGTCAGAGCAAGAAAGATGTATTGCTCGGGAACTGTACTACCCGGTATGCATACATGACATCATATATTGTGAACACTTACTGTGCTGATGTCACACAGAGTTACCTCTCGTAAAACGCCTAAAACAAGGTTTGGTCACTGTGACATAACATAAGAATACCTCTCCCTACCCTGACGTCAAACGAGATTACTTCTCACGGTCTTGCAATGAGTAAAGTTCAAATGTCAGTGATGTCGTATCAGACATAACCGAAGAATACGTTAGTGTCACTGCCGCGATTCAATCGCGATTTCGCACAAACACCTCTCTAGCATAGAGCCTACAGACAATAATGCAGTTACACCAACTCTAACCTGGTCGTATTCTTGGCTTGCGCAGTTATCGTATATATCCATCAGCTCGTCATACGTAACTCCTTTCTTCTGCAGAGCCTTTATACCGACGAAATGTTCGTCCTTCTGCGAACCGTTGGTCGCGGTGCTCATCTCGATCGTCTGATTGTATTGTATCTGTCGAACAAACGTGGGCATGTTAGTACATTGCAAAGATTCGGGTATGGTTAAAGTGTGTGCGCGTGTGTGTCTGTTTATATATATATATATATATATATATATATATATATATATATATATATATATATAGTGTGTGTGTGTGTGTGTGTGTGTGTGTGTGTGTATGTATGTATGTATATATTATATATACCCTGGGTGTGTATGCATAAACGAATTAATGAATAAACGAACAGAAGAACGAACGAACAGAAGAACGAACGAACAGAAGAACGAACGAACAGAAGAACGAACGAACAGAAGAACGAACGAACAGAAGAACGAACGAACGAACAGAAGAACGAACGAACGAACAGAAGAACGAACGAACGAACAGAAGAACGAACGAACGAACAGAAGAACGAACGAACGAACAGAAGAACGAACGAACGAACAGAAGAACGAACGAACGAACAGAAGAACGAACGAACGAACAGAAGAACGAACGAACGAACAGAAGAACGAACGAACGAACAGAAGAACGAACGAACGAACAGAAGAACGAACGAACGAACAGAAGAACGAACGAACGAACAGAAGAACGAACGAACGAACAGAAGAACGAACGAACGAACAGAAGAACGAACGAACGAACAGAAGAACGAACGAACGAACAGAAGAACGAACGAACGAACAGAAGAACGAACGAACGAACAGAAGAACGAACGAACGAACAGAAGAACGAACGAACGAACAGAAGAACGAACGAACGAACAGAAGAACGAACGAACGAACAGAAGAACGAACGAACGAACAGAAGAACGAACGAACGAACAGAAGAACGAACGAACGAACAGAAGAACGAACGAACGAACAGAAGAACGAACGAACGAACAGAAGAACGAACGAACGAACAGAAGAACGAACGAACGAACAGAAGAACGAACGAACGAACAGAAGAACGAACGAACGAACAGAAGAACGAACGAACGAACAGAAGAACGAACGAACGAACAGAAGAACGAACGAACGAACGAACGAACGAACGAACGAACGAACGAACGAACGAACGAACGAACGAACGAACGAACGAACGAACGAACGAACGAACGAACGAACGAACGAACGAACGAACGAACGAACGAACGAACGAACGAACGAACGAACGAACGAACGAACGAAAACGAACGAACGAACGAACGAACGAACGAACGAACGAACGAACGAACGAACGAACGAACGAACGAACGAACGAACGAACGACAACGAACGAACGAACGAACGAACGAACGAACGAACGAACGAACGAACGAACGAACGAACGAACGAACGAACGAACGAACGAACGAACGAACGAACGAACGAACGAACGAACGAACGAACGAACGAACGAACGAACGAACGAACGAACGAACGAACGAACGGAACGAACGAACGAACGAACGAACGAACGAACGAACGAACGACGAACGAACGAACGAACGAACGAACGAACGAACGAACGAACGAACGAACGAACGAAACGAACGAACGAACGAACGAACGAACGAACGAACGAACGAACGAACGAACGAACGAACGAACGAACGAACGAACGAACGAACGAACGAACGAACGAACGAACGAACGAACGAACGAACGAACGAACGAACGAACGAACGAACAGAAGAACGAACGAAAACGAACGAACGAACGAACGAACGAACGAACGAACGAACGAACGAACGAACAGAAGAACGAACGAACAGAAGAACGAACGAACAGAAGAACGAACGAACAGAAGAACGAACGAACGAACGAACGAACGAACAGAAGAACGAACGAACAGAAGAACGAACGAACAGAAGAACGAACGAACGAACGAACGAACGAACAGAAGAACGAACGAACAGAAGAACGAACGAACGAACGAACGAACGAACGAACGAACGAACGAACGAACGAACGAACGAACGAACGAACGAACGAACGAACGAACGAACGAACGAACGAACAGAACGAACGAACGAACGAACGACGAACGAACGAACGAACGAACGAACGAACGAACGAACGAACGAACGAACGAACGAACGAACGAACGAACGAACGAACGAACGAACGAACGAACGAACGAACGAACGAACGAACGAACGAACGAACGAACGAACGAACGAACGAACGAACGAACGAACGAACGAACGAACACGAACGAACGAACGAACGAACGAACGAACGAACGAACGAACGAACGAACGAACGAACGAACGAACGAACGAACGAACGAACGAACGAACGAACGAACGAACGAACGAACGAACGAACGAACGAACGAACGAACGAACGAACGAACGAACGAACGACGAACGAACGAACGAACGAACGAACGAACGAACGAACGAACGAACGAACGAACGAACGAACGAACGAACGAACGAACGAACGAACGAACGAACGAACGAACAGACGACGAACGAACGAACGAACGAACGAACGAACGAACGAACGAACGAACGAACGAACGAACGAACGAACGAACGAACGAACGAACGAACGAACGACAACGAACGAACGAACGAACGAACGAACGAACGAACGAACGAACGAACGAACGAACGAACGAACGAACGAACGAACGAACGAACGAACGAACGAACGAACGAACGAACGAACGAACGAACGAACGAACGAACGAACGAACGAACGAACGAACGAACGAACGAACGAACGAACGAACGAACGAACGAACGAACGAACGAACGAACGAACGAACGAACGAACAAACGAACGAACGAACGAACGAACGAACGAACGAACGAACGAACGAACGAACGAACGAACGAACGAACGAACGAACGAACGAACGAACGAACGAACGAACGAACGAACGAACGAACGAACGAACGAACGAACGAACGAACGAACGAACGAACGAACGAACGAACGAATCACTTTATTCCAGAATATATCATTTCATGTTTTATTACGTAATAATAAATAAATAAACGTTACGCCGAATTCGTAGATGAGTACGTCTATGGTGTCATCCGTATATGAATCATATGCAACGGTCTATTTCATGAAACTATCATATATAAAACTGTCTGTCTTCCTTGCTCCAAATTAAACAATCTATAGTTTACTATTGGTAGTATAATATCACATCGTTTACCTCATATATTATTACAAAATGGGTATTTCTATATTTCAAATAGTGCACCCGTGATTGAAACTGCTAAAACTATTCATCCTTCGATTTGCGTTAATGAAATATTGTGATGCGCTCACGCCAAATATTCTGCTCCGATGTCGCTTGCTATAACTGTGCGAGGTACAACCAACCATTCCGCTAAATACCCTGCGATTACACGTCTATAATCTACCCTCTTATCCACTACATTCTGGTACCATTATGGTCGTTGGCTTGGAATCGAAGTGAGAATTGCATCAGATTGCCACACCGTAGCAGCACCAGTCCAAGTGGTATCGTTATCCCAAAGCAGTCACCGTCCTAGCTCAGTTCTTATTCTATATGTTTTCTTTGATATCACCAAGGAAAGCGAGCATACATAAACCCCCACACACTATGTTAGAACTAGCTAACCTACCCTGATATCAATCAACCTTGCTACAGATCTAATCATCTGACTATCAACTTTGCAATAAGTCGAACAATTACATCAGCCAGAAGTAAACGAATTCCGCTTTAAATCATGTATTTTATGATATACTTTCTTTAACACGACATACACACCTACCTAATCAGCGGAGATAGTCAGGTAACGCCAGGTTTCAATACGAGTGTTGCAGTTTTGAAGCATGAACAGATGCCTTCACCACACTTACCTTTACAAAAACGTCCGGTACTTGACAAAGCTGATACCGCTGTGGTCGAACGTGTGCAGGGTCCCGCTATTTTCAGAGTCTGCAAGATAATGAGATATGGCGTCTTACACGGTGTCTAAAGGGCTGCCGAGAGCGAAGTGCAAATGTTATGTCAACATCAAATAATGAACGCTGAGCTTTATGTCACTTTGGAGGCAAAGATACATTATGGCCTGGTTTATTTACAAGTACGTATAGGTTATATAATGAGTACAAACTGCAACACCATTTCATGTACACACTCATTATTAAATACATGTCGCACGGTTGTGTTTCTGGGTCGACTGTGTGGCAGAAGACGATTTTTTGTTAGTGATAGTAGTTGTGGCATAGATGTGAAATCGGTTTTCGCGTTAACGCTGACACAAAACGCCCCATATCTTTCCACTCGCAGGAAATACAGTGACGTTTCAACGGTAAATACATTAAAACAGTTTACCTTTTCACTCACTTACTCTCTCTCTCGCTCTCTCGCTCTCTCGCTCTCTCGCTCTCTCGCTCTCTCACTCACTCAATCTCTCTCTCAGTCACTCACTCTCTCGCTCTCTCGCTCTCTCACTCTCTCGCTCTCTCGCTCTCTCGCTCTCTCAGTCACTCACTCACTCACTCTCTCGCTCGCTCTCTCACCCTCTCGCTCTCTCGCTCTCTGGCTCTCTCGCTCTCTCGCTCTCTCATTCACTCACTAACTCTCTCGCTCACTCGCTCTCTCACTCACTCGCTCGCTCGCTCTCTCAGTCACTTACTCTCTCGCTCTCTCGCTCTCTCGCTCTCTCGCTCGCTCTCTCTCTCGTACTCTCTCGCTCTCTCGCTCACTCGCTCTCTCGCTCGCTCGCTCGCTCACACTCTCTCACTCACTCTGTCGCTCTCTCACTCTCTCACCCATTCGCTCTCTCACTCACTCTCTCGCTCTCTCGCTCTGTCACTCACTCTCTCGCTCTCTCACTCGCTCTCTCGCTCTCTCTCTCTCACTCTCTCGCTCACTCTCTCGCTCTCTCAGTCACTCGCTCTCTCACTCGCTCTCTCACTCGCTCTCTCAGTCACCCGCTCTCTCACTCTCTCAGTCACCCGCTCTCTCACTCACTCTCGCTCTCTCTCTCACTCTCTCACTCTTTCACTCGCTCTCTCGCTCTCTCGCTCTCTCGCTCCCTCAGTCACTTAATCTCTCACTTGCTCGCTCATTCACTCACTCTCTCAGTCTCTCACTAACATCCCCCATCTCTCCCTCCCTCCCTCCCGCCCTCCTTCCCTCCCTGGGTGGGTGGGTATGTAGATGAGTGGGCTTTGGGTGGTTGGATGGGTAGGAGAGTTTGTGTGTGCAATGTGCATGTGTGTTTGAATGACTGGGTGAGTTAGCGAGAAATGAGTGAGTAAGAGAGTGAGTTCATGTGTCTATATGTATGCATATACACGCATGTATGTGCGGGTGAGTGATTGAGTGGATGAAGTGAGTGGGTTAGTGGGTGAATGAGTCAGTTAGTTAATATGGGAGTGAATGAATGAGTGAGTGAATGAGTGAATAAATGAACCATTAGAACATCGGGGTGAAACATAATCGATAGAAATGTAGCTGTCGAGAGTGTTATCCCGCACAGTGCAGCAAACTACAGATAGTGCCGATAGTTTGATAAACAAACAGACAAGGCTACTTGTGTAACTGCCATATTTTCCCGAAACACGTTCTTCAACTTTATCTGTGCAACAAATATGGTCGATCGCAACAACGTCATGTAGAGATTTACCATTCAAAATGGTTACTGCCCGCGTCGGTAAAGCAACAAGCCGCCATGCATAACTCATGGCTAGTACTACCCCGACACTGTCGTAATAGTTGACAGATTGTCCCAGTGGTACGGCAGGAGTGACATAATTTTCACAGCGCACTTGTAACAGTAAGTGGCCCGGCAGGAGGTGCAGGAATAGCGGGGGACTGTGCAAACCAGTTATCGGACACGAGACACCAGACACAGCCCCGCCACGGCAAGGTTTCAGACAAGGACTCAGTGGTCGACGGGACAAAGTGCGTGGCGTGACTGGAAATGTTTAGGTCGAAGCGTCCTCGATGTTGTAGAAGTGATATATATATATAATAGTCCGATATCGTATCATCTTCATGATCTGTCCCATTATTTACCAGGCACTTTCCTGGAGGCAGTATTTACATTCTTTGCTTACTCTTGTAAGAAAACGTGTTCAGCTTCGATCATCTAGTTGATTTTTTTAAAGATTTTGTTCCTAATACCCTAATGTCACGTTTTGGCCGCCCCGTTGCTAAACGTGGCAGAACGTGGCTACGACGTGAGCAAGCGTGGAACAACGTGAACTGGAATTTTTTTGGACATGTTCAAAATTCGCTGGCGTTTCACCACAGCGTGGCAACAACGTACCACGACGTGGCAAAAACGTTACGATACGTTGTGGCACGTTATGCTGCGTGGCGGCAGCGAGGCATAACGTGCCACAACATGGCGACAGTGACGCTATGGCGTGGCGGCAGCGAGGCATAACCCGACTTTGAGATTTTCACAGCGGGACTACATTTCCAAAGCGTGGCGATCAGAAACGGGGCACAATGGCGCGGCCAAAACGTGATACTATGACTGGGGCATAAAGTCAATACCAATACTAGGGCTTTTGCTGTGGGTGCGCCTACTCTTTGGAATATGCTTCCTTCTAATCAGTTGAAAATATGTCTATATTCCGCCGTCAGTTAAAGACTTACCTTTACAACCTTACCTACCCACCGTAGCTCCCTGGTGTATCAGTCAATCTGATGACAACTGGAATTGTTTATTGGCTGTGAGACCAACTAACCCTTTTGTACTGATGCGCCTCTTAGCTTGGTTTCTAAGGATTCAGGCGCAATAAAACTTAGATAATTATTATTATCATCATTATAATAATGTTGGCCTGTATAGTATTTTTATTACGTACCCCACACCTATGTGATAAGCTTTCCTCAAGTCGTAGTGGACTAAAGGAATGAATCCCAACGGAAGTGATTATGTCTATCGTTAAATGATTCGCTCCGTGTAGACGAAGGGAGGAACTCTACCCGAGGTGATCGTATCCCAAATAATGTTGGCCTGTGTAGTATATTTATTACGTACCCAACACATATGTGATAAGAATCCAGGACAAAACCCCATCGGACAAAACCCCACTCAGACAAAACCCCACTCAGACAAAACCCCACTCGGACAAAACCCCACTCAGACAAAACCCCACTCACTAATAAACATTTCAAACATAACCCCACTCTTAAAATAAGTGGTGCTGTTGATTGATTGATTAATTAAGTAATTATTTTTTATTATTACATACAACATTTATATAGCACATTTATATTGCAATCATAACGTATGCAATGTTGAGTATATATATATATATATATATATATATATATATATATATATATATATATATATATATATATATATATATATATATGTATATATATATATATATATAACACATTGTATATATATTTTTTTTACGTGGGGTTTTGTCAGAGTGGGGTTTTGTCTGAGTGGGGTTATGTCCAGTGGGGTTTTGTCCGTTTACCGTAAATACCATGTGATAAATATTCCTCAAGTCGTAGTGGACTACAGGAATAAATCCCAACGGACGTGTTTATGTCTGTCGTTAAATGATTCGCTCTGTCTAGACGAAGGGTGGAACTCTACCCGAGGTGGTCGACCTGCATGCGTCCACAAAATGGATGCCAAGCAGTTGAGCTACAGCGGTCCTACGTAGTCAGGCAATTGTTTCGGGTGAACCACGTTGCTTGACCCATAGATCAGAAGTCACACAAGTAGCCCGCTGTACACTACATTTTGGGGAGCCCGAGGGACGGCGTGGGTATATCGTGTTAGTTTAGGTTATCCTATTGTTTTTAACTTGACCAATAATCCAAAGGGCAACCCTCTCAAATATGTTAGCTCTGAGTGATCGTTTTGATATAGTTCGATATTGTCACATTTCCATTGTGGATACAGAGCTACGAACTATATTTTATATCAAGATATCCAGAGTGATGAGAGGATTAGTGCCATATTACATGTCTATATCTTATCGATATGTTTATCTTTTAATAAGCCAAAGACAAAATATTAAACATTATATCCGCATCCAGGTCGGTTTAATCATCGGCATTTAATCAAATGCGCCGTTGTTTTATTAATAAAATATTAATCAGATTTCCAATTTATATTAAACGAATCTCCATTCAGTCATCTATTGAACAGTTCTAAATACGTGTAAGATATCATTGTCCACCACACATTTCCATATAGCTCAGACCCTTAATTGTGATTTACGTCAGATTTAGATATATGCAAGACCTTGAATAAAAATAGTGACCACTACATCGAATGTAAATATTGCAATCTTGTTTTCGGAAAAATCAAATATGATGCCTAAATTATCTGTATTACAGCGTACCGAACATTAATTTTTAGGATATTAAGTACATCATTCGTGGAATTAACTGGAATGGATGACACAAATGGTGCTACATTTCCGCTTAATTTAGTTGTTTAGTTAAGACAACATTTACGAGTTGGGTTCAAATACGTATTTGTATTTCAATACAGATTTGTTTATTTGTATTTAAATAGAAAATCACAAAAGGGCATGTATTTGATATTTTGTCTGAAACGTATTTGCAAATACAAAACACATAACAATTACCAACAAAAGGCAAAGCATTGCCTGACATAATCTGGCTCAAGAGTGAAGACAGAATGTGTTTTCACACCTGTGGTCAACAGTGGGCTGGCAGCACTCAGACAATTGGCCTACAGTGAAGTTGGTCAAACATTAGCATCAGTGAATAAATGAATGGGAAGCCAGTGTAGCTTATCTATCCTGCTGGCAACTGCTGTGTAAACATCCTGGGCTAAGACAAATGAACCCAAGTTTCATCCAGTGCAAGGGAAGAGCTACCCATGCACTAGTTGGTACAGTGGTACAGATAAGGACACTCTAGTAAACCTGCCTGCCAGTTAGTCTACAGCTATCAACCACGCCAAAGACAACATTCCACCCACTATGGTACAATTGAACTATAATGGAGACACAATTTGTAATTGTATCTGAATTGAAATCTGGAAAAGCAATTTATTTTTATATTTAATTTGGCTGAGTTGTATTTGTATTTGATCTCAAAATGTGTATTTGGACCCAACCTTCTTCAACTACATTTAACAACACTTTATATGCGTGATTTTGTGCAATGTAGGTAAATAACTACTGTGTGAATCGGAAAATACAAATTGAAGTAACGCGAGCACCCTGAAACCCAATGGGTCTGGTTGCCCTCTGTAACAAAACTATTCGGGAAGCATTGAAGTATAATAAAACATAAGAACACCAAAAATAACACGAGCTGTCCAAAATTAGGATTTCAAAAAAAAAAACTTGTGTAAACGTAAATTCATCATTATGCCATATTGGAAGTAAACACCTGCGCCAGAATGAAAATGTTGCGTGGACGAAGCCGGAATAACAGCCTTCATCATGCACATGGCGTGGGGTGGTGGTGGTGGTGGGGCGATGGCAGTTCGCGGTGGCGTTCAACATTTTGCAATCGTCCAACTGCACAACACTAAAACGATTACCGAGAAACTCCAATGCATCCCCATGCAGAAATAGAGGAACTAATCATATCTCCATGCCACGTCAAATGTATGTATGTATGTATGTATGTATGTATGTATGTATGTATGTATGTATGTATGTATGTATGTATGTATGTATGTATGTATGTATGTATGTATGTATGTATGTATGTATGTATGTATGTATGTATGTATGTATGTATGTATGTATGTATGTATGTATGTATGTATGTATGTATGTATGTATGTATGTATGTATGTATGTATGTATGTATGTATGTATGTATGTATGTATGTATGTATGCATGTATATATGTATGTATGTATATATATATATATATACACACACACAACACACACACACACACACACACACACACACACACACACACACAGGCTTTTAAAGGTGAAGCTGCCGTACACGTTTCCAAACTGTTATTGCACTCGAAATAAAACAACGTCACATGATGTTACCAAGGGTAGCGATTGCTATTACAACCACCAGCAATGTGTGTTAATACAAATCAGGTCGTTTTACCCATCACAAAAGACACATCATATCTCGCCACACAGAATACTGAGAGCAATTATTCATGCGATCAAGTGACCTGTAGGTTACATAAATGTCGACTGATGTAAAATAAACTGTATCATTACCAAAACATAGATTTTATTTAGTATGATTGCACAAAAATATATGTCCTATCTGGGTAAAAATAACGGCATTGTTTTGCATTCAAATATGGCAAAGTTCTTGCTGCTAATCGAACCTGTGTCTCGCCTTATCTGTCCGCTGCGCTATTTCAAGGTTCTGTGTTAGTCAAGACGTTCTAGTTTACATTCACCGGGCCAAAGTCCGTACAGGGTTACTACTAGGGAATACAAAGACGGTATTTTCCATACCCGGGCATTATCAATTATAACATTGAAAACAAACTTGTCGATTTACAGACGAGGGGCAAAGGGGCAACTACAAGAGCTTTCACGATTCACGAGGAAACAATTGTGCAAATCACCTATCATGATAATACCCCCAACAGGCCACGCCCCCATTAGTTCTGCGTGTATCAACCTCTTATTGTGCATGTGATCTAGCCGGCTCGTGTAGATAGTTCGTAGATTGATAGTTTTTCGAATTAGTTCCGATGGGTGGAGAGATTGGGGTGGCTCAGAGCTGTTCATCCGCGGAATTTCATAACGTTTTTCTGTATCATTGCATAACCGGCTACAGCTGTCTCACTGGATGTACGAGCAATTTTCATTTACTTTTGTGTTAGCAACGTTCCAAAGCCACCGCGAGCATGTAGCCCTGCTAACATTTTGAACTTCTTGCCGCCTGAGCAATTTCCATATTGGCCAGCCATGGGTCGTTGCGTCGCTGTACTGGCCGGTCGTCTCCATAAAGCTAGGGAGTTAGCGGAATCGAATTATAGGAACTGACTTCGCCAGTCGCTACTGCGTCACGCGTAGGAACAGCGCAAATATCCGCCCCAACTTGAAGATCGATACACGACTAGTGGGAATCCCATTCACGTCCTAAACATTGCATGTAACACGAGCAGCGTGTGACTGAAATCATCTAAAATACTATATCACATGACCGGGGGCCGACCACACTCCTCACTGGCTGACATTAAAAGTTTTTTTGGTAAAAGGATCGGAAGTCTGCCGGGGTAGAGAACAGCCGCTACTGACGTAATCAGCCGCGCCTCGCTATTTCTGGAATATAATTGACACAATAGAACGTTTCGGTATATATAGGCCAAGTTATCAATGCGGTTAGGCTAGAAACAGAAACATTCCATTCGATACATTAAAATATTACGTTTGTTTAAATCACTGCCACGGATAATTGCGCACTGCAGTCACTTGATTTGCGCTTGCTATCAAAATAAGCCTCAAAACTTGTTTGCATCGTGTTATTTTGCGACAAATAACTTTGCTGAAAGGTCATATACGTCCTTTTACACATAATAACCGATATATATATATATATATATATATATATATATATATATATATATATATATATATATATATATATATATATATATATATAATACTAAAGATGTATTAATAAAATTACTGAGATTCAGCGGGAAGCGTTAACGTACTTAAGGGTAACTAATGACAACGAATGATATGCGCATGCGCAGACACGTCACCCGGATAGTTTGTAACTCCCGATAAATGTAAACGCTACACCGCACTGTCCAATCCACAAGATTGCTCAAAGCCATTTGCACTTCGCTCCCTGGCAGACCTGTTCAATCGAACACCACCCAGACATCTGTTGTCTGATCAAATGCAGCGCCTCCAGCGGCGATGTAGGGTAACTACACAGCGGTTCTGTCTGTTCAATACAACAGCATACTAATTTAACTGAAACAGCACACAAAGCATTGCATTCGTTTGTACATAAATATTATGTTATTTTAAGGCAATTGATTAATCTTCAAAAGGATACCTGAACTAAACTAAAATACCGGTATTGACCTTATACCGATTTCGAACAGAACAGATATACCCGACAGGGCTAGCTTACCCCACAGTTTATATCTGTGCTTACCCCGGATTAGGGTAGATAGACTAGATACGCTTATTGGTTATCAGGCCGAATTTGGAATAAAAAATAAATAAGGATATTTTTTTCACATAATGCTGTATTATAAAAAAAACCTATTAAAATTGAACTTATATTCACACAAAATAATAACAAATACGAATTTGCAGTTATTTATAAAATAGGAGTTGCGGCAGGATTAACCAGTATCCGTGCTGTGGCGGCATTGTTTAGCCCACACGGATGATATTCAATAGTCGGCAAGGTCACCAGACAGTCTTCTCGGTGAAGTTATGCAGCCGACCGACTCATTCCAGCACGGAGGCTGCTGCTGCTGCTGCTGCTGCTGCTGCTGCTGCTGCTGCTGCTGCTGCTGCTGCTGCTGCTGCTGCTAGCACACTTTGGGCTCAGAACTCTAGTTGGGGGGCAAGGTCCTGACAATGTTGTTCCAAGTGCGTCGTTGGAATGTACCTATATTAGCCGAACCGCCGTGCGCACCTCGTTCGCCTCTTCAAAACCGTTTATTTCTGTCAGAGAAACGTTGACATGGGCGTTACGCAACTGTCAATCGGGAAGAGTATGTTTCGTAATTTAAACGACTACGTACTTTCCTTCTGAGGTGACTGGGCAGTGTCAACTATAATAATCTGTATACCTCTATGAAAGGAACGTACTGTGATGGTGTTGCAACCGAGGGAGTTATCCAGACGTGGGTCGAAGCCGACTGTCGCTTAGCCGCTGAATACATGCCCCATTGTAAAGCAGTCAAGCGTGCAACCCAATTCACGACAGTACCTATTTCCGGTATTTCCTACCGTCCATCCCAGTTACTCACACTAGAAACTCGTTATAAACATGTTCTTTCCTTGGGTCAGTGAATATGAAGGCGCCACCACAAGTGTTAGGGACATCTTGTTATCATACCGGTCAGTTTCCGCCAGCTCGACCATGCGGCTTGCATTCGTAGGTTCACGTCTTTGTTAATTGTTCCAACTTCATCAGTTACTGAACCCGTGTACTTGAAGTGATCTATGTTCCTTGTGGCTTCTCCATTCAATATTGTACTTGTTCCGCTGTCTCCCTCGTTGCCAGACATTCTCTTTTGGCCCCGTTTGTTGTATAATTAGCGAGGTTAAGGACAAGCGTGAACATTGCAAAGTGGTTATATTCCCGGTTGACCAAACGTTTTGCTGCCAACGCAAAGGATAAGTAATGTTGTTACGATTATTTTGAGGTATATAGAGCTATACTTATTAGGATTAATATTTTTGGTCAGTATTGCAAATAGTTTGGGTTCACAAAATAACAATTATACACTACACATTTGTCAACTGAGCTAAGCATACTTCAAATGGTCAGAGCCATAGATCCGGACAACAGAGAGAAAGCTCTGCTAACGAAATCAGACCAGCTGCATGACCAGTCAGAGCTTATCTTAGTGTCTTTAGCAGTAGACCAGATTGATTTATGCACGATTGCAATTACGCCTTAGTGTGAGTTGGAGGGTGCCCTAATTGGCCAACGCCTTTGTTTGTTGGGTGCGCTCGTTTGCCCAATTAAGTAGGTCACTTCTACAGTGTAGTTACAATATTTCAAAAATAATATGATAACCTCTATGAGGTATCACATTTAGACAACGTGCATTTGTAGTCATGAAGGTGTGGCGGATTCTACGCAAACCTCGCGGGTCCTATGACATGTTGCAATAAGTACCTAGTCGGTCCACTAAAATGTCTCAAGGCGACGATATTTATTCCATAAATATTACTGCATTTACTCCAAAGTGTTCCATGAATGATAGTATGTAGAATGTATAAACGACATCAACTGGCCACGTTCACTGTACCAAATAAATGACGTGAATTCCAAACGACTTCCGCTTGAGAATTTACGAGGGATGAAGCAACTCTCGCGCTACTTATATCTGTTCAGCGTAAACTCGCATAAAACACGCAAATTACTTGATGACACAGAATGTGTTTCAGTTATGTGTTCTTATAAATATGAACAAACAACACAATTAACCTAATAGAACGGATGGTAACACTCACTTGCTGATATTTATCGATTACTTGGCTGGTCTTCGGGTTCTGACATAATTCGTTTACACCTTCAACATCGCAGGATGTGACGGCGTCGCTCACGTGACATACTGGTACTACAAAGGCCAATTTAAGATTACATAACAGAGGTTCTGTGCGGGAGGAGTGAATGCTGAATAGGCAATATCAAAAGATTAGCTATAATTTACGTTATTTTCAATGATTTTTTAACTGATTTAAAATATCTACTGCAGTGTTCTTCAGATGAAAATGTGAAGTTTTGAATGTGCTACACATTATCTGGATGACATTAAAAGTCATATAATAATAATTATAGTTATTTGATATAGCGAATATATCCATAGCGTTCACAGCATTTTACATATTACTTCATTAAACCTACAATATAAATAGTAAACATTTTACAAATTTAAATAATAAAAATAAATATATACAATAAATAAATAAAAATAAGATACAAATGTTCCATAAACATCAGTGGATCACAAATAAGACAATTATCATTGTAAATACAATACTTTAAATGTTATTTAAGTGTTAACTGGATACAAAAAAATGCATCAGCGGCCATTTGGTCGGTGTAGGGCGTAATAAATAGGTGAGTTTTTAATGCAGCTTTGAACGATTTCAAGGTGTTTTTGGACGTCACAGTGGTTGGTAAAGCATTCCGTACAGTTGCAACTGCGTTGTCGAATGCACATCCGCCAGCTTTGTTTCGAGGTCTCGCAACGACAACGCTCTTGCACTCAGCGGAAAGTAGATGTCTGGCTGGTTTGTAGAATGTCACAAGTCTCTGTACACAAGGTGGCGAGAGTTCAGCATTCAGCACTTTATATGTTAGTTCTGCGACTTTTAAGGTAATGCGTTGGTGGACAGGCAGCCAGTGGAGTTGTCGTAGTTTTAAGGTAATCCGTTGGTGGACAGGCAGCCAGTGGAGTTGTCGTAGTTTTAAGGTAATCCGTTGGTGGACAGGCAGCCAGTGGAGTTGTCGTAGTTTTAAGGTAATCCGTTGGTGGACAGGCAGCCAGTGGAGTTGTCGTAGTTTTAAGGTAATCCGTTGGTGGACAGGCAGCCAGTGGAGTTGTCGTAGTTTTAAGGTAATCCGTTGGTGGACAGGCAGCCAGTGGAGTTGTCGTAGTTTTAAAGGTAATCCGTTGGTGGACAGGCAGCCAGTGGAGTTGTCGTAGTTTCAAGGTAATCCGTTGGTGGACAGGCAGCCAGTGGAGTTGTCGTAGTTTTAAGGTAATCCGTTGGTGGACAGGCAGTCAGTGGAGTTGTCGTAGTTTTAAGGTAATCCGTTGGTGGACAGGCAGCCAGTGGAGTTGTCGTAGTTTTAAGGTAATCCGTTGGTGGACAGGCAGCCAGTGGAGTTGTCGTAGTTTTAAGGTAATCCGTTGGTGGACAGGCAGCCAGTGGAGTTGTCGTAGTTTTAAGGTAATCCGTTGGTGGACAGGCAGCCAGTGGAGTTGTCGTAGTTTTAAGGTAATCCGTTGGTGGACAGGCAGCCAGTGGAGTTGTCGTAGTTTAAAGGTAATCCGTTGGTGGACAGGCAGCCAGTGGAGTTGTCGTAGAAGTGTCGCGACACGCACGCCGAGGTATTAAACGAGCCGCAGCATTCCGCACTCGTTGCAGCCGGTCAATGTTCTTGACACAAGTGCCAAACAAAAGTGAATTGCAGTAGTGTAAGCGTGACGTAAGCATTTCATTCACAACACGCTCTGCTGTCGACTGTGGCAAGTAATGGTGGATTTGGCAGATATTGCGTAAGTGCAATGAACAGGTGCTAATTGTCCGTGAAGTCTCCGCCGTCAAGTCCATGCATGTGACCAGATTAGCATCTAGACATTGCCTAAGCACTACTCTCCAGCTAACTGTGCAGCCTAGCGAGTGATTCAGTCGCGATGCATGAGCAGGTCGTAGTGCGAAGATAGCCGCAGCATACTAGGTTAGTAGGTCTACAGAACGCGATCCAGAGAGTCAATTAGGAAGCTATTACTGCTTCGCAGCGAGGATTCCCTAGCCTCGATTAACCAGACTCCGTCAGGTGGCAGCACTTTTCAGCCCCTCAACTCCGCCTGGTATAATTGTATGGGTAGTCACCTTTAACCGACTGTCGGTCGGCTGCGTAACTACGCCGAGAAGGCAGTCTGGTGATTCTGCCGGCTTTTGAATATCACCCGTACAGGGGCTAAACAATGCTGCCACCTCACGGATACTGGTTAATCCTGCTATAATTCCTATTTTATAAAAAAAACTAATCAAAATTAAACTTATAGTAACATAAACATAAATAAAAATGTGCACTTGTTAATAAAATAGGAATTACGGCAGGATTATCTGCGCTGTCATGTACATGCATGAGCCCAGATTGCCTGCTAGAAAAGCCTAGCGCACACGGGCGGATCGGCAGCGCGGCGACAGCTCATGGGTTCAGCAGCTGAACTAGATTCCTTTCACCGTTGTCCGCAAAAGAGTCAATCTAACTGAGCTGCTTACATTTTTCCGGGCGTTGCGTTTCTGCTGTGCGTGATGAATGTAAAATCATCAATCTGCAGCCAAACGCAAATAATTTATGGTATAAATACCACGGGCTGTTCTTTAACTCTTCTGTGGTGACTATTGTGAAGAATTGTTTCAATTTCTTTCAATACATAAAAATATTATTCCTGTTTAATTCACTCTCATGGATTATGTCGCACGACTGTCGCGCGATTTGCTCTTGCTATCAAAATATGTCTCAACATCTGTTTCCCTCGTGTTAAATAACTTTGCTGAAGGATATATAATTTTTAAAAAGTGCTTTTGATAGACAGTGGTGAATATATATATATATATATATATATATATATATATATATATATATATATATCAGACTAAAGATGTATTTATTATGACATTCCGCGGGAAACGTTAGAAGCCCATGCACAGTCGTAAAGTAGCATATTACAATCAACGCGCCATTCTTAAATGGTGCGAAAATGTAGACCCTATAACTCCAGGTGCGAGAACGTGTAATTCAAAGTCCTTCAGATTTAGAATGAGCTTAATTTAATCTAAAGAAACTACTGTTTTTCTACTAGCAAAATATGCAGTTTTGCGAAATAGAAGAAATAAAAAATGTAGTAAGTGCAAGAAATCAGAATGAAATCCACAAAAAAGACTACGTGAAATATGTACGTTATTACATTTTCGGTCAAACGTCATTACTTTATCAGACAAGAGCACGATATTACATTATCAGTCAACGATCATTACATTATCAGGCAGTCTATTACATTGGCGGGTGATTTTATGATATCATCGGGCAGTTATTATATTATCCGATGTTTTTATTACATTACCAATAACAGACGATTATTACATAATCATTAACACACGTCATAAAGACAGGGGAAGAAATCCTCCCAGATCGCCACAAGTTTGACTTCAGAAATTGTCTCACACATGAATACGTTTGTCGCTGCCATTTTGTGGTCGCGATCATCGCGACATGTGATCACAATACGTGATATCATTGGCTAGGTTACTTTCGCAGCTGAGCCGATAGCTCATGTTACCCGCAGACAAGAGAATCGGGTTGAATAATCTTTCCCCTGACTCGCGAGGCTCTGGCGGTGGTGGTCAGGAACAACCGTCTGGCGGCGGTGGTCAGGAACAACCGTCTTTGGCGGTGGTGGTCAGGAACAGCCGTCTGGCGGTGGTGGTCAGGAACAACCGTCTGGCGGTGGTGGTCAGGAACAACCGTCTGGCGGTGGTGGTCAGGAACAACCGTCTGGCGGTGGTGGTCAGGAACAACCGTCTGGCCGGTGTGGTCAGGAACAACCGTCTGGCGTGTGGCCAGGAACAACCGTCTGGCGGTGGTGGTCAGGAACAACCGTCTGGCGATGGTGGTCAGGAACAAAAGTCTGGCGATGGTGGTCAGGAACAACCGTCTGGCGATGGTGGTCAGGAACAACCGTCTGGCGATGGTGGTCAGGAACAACCGTCTGGCGGTGGTAGCCAGGAACAGCCGTCTGGCTGTGGTGGTCAGGAACAACCGTCTGGCGGCGGTGGTCAGGAACAACCGTCTGGCAGTGGTAGCCAGAAACAACCGTCTGGCGGTGGTAGCCAGGAACATCCGACTGGCGGCGGTGGTCAGGAACAACCGTCTGGCGGCGGTGGTCAGGAACAACCGTCTGGCGTTGGTAGCCAGGAACAACCGTCTGGCGGCGGTGGTCAGGAACAACCGTCTGGCGGTGGTAGCCAGAAACAACCGTCTGGCGGTGGTAGCCAGGAACAGCCGTCTGGCGGTGGTGGTCAGGAACAACCGTCTGGCGGCGGTGGTCAGGAACAACCATCTGGCGGCGGTGGTCAGGAACAACCGTCTGGCGGTGGTAGCCAGAAACAACCGTCTGGCGGTGGTAGCCAGGAACATCCGTCTGGCGGCGGAGGTCAGGAACAACCGTCTGGCGGCGGTGGTCAGGAACAACCGTCTGGCGGTGGTAGCCAGGAACAACTGTCTGGCGGCGGTGGTCAGGAACAACCGTCTGGCGGTGGTAGCCAGAAACAACCGTCTGGCGGTGGTAGCCAGGAACAGCCGTCTGGCGGTGGTGGTCAGGAACAACCGTCTGGCGGCGGTGGTCAGGAACAACCGTCTGGCGGTGGTAGCCAGAAACAACCGTCTGGCGGTGGTGGTCAAGAACAACCGTCTGGCGGCGGAGGTCAGGAACAACCGTCTGGCGGTGGTAGCCAGAAACAACCGTCTGGCGGTGGTGGTCAGGAACAACCGTCTGGCGGCGGTGGTCAGGAACAACTGTCTGGCGGTGGTGGGCAGGAACAACCGTCTGGCGGCGGTGGTCAGGAACAACTGTCTGGCGGCGGTGGTCAGGAACAACCGTCTGGCGGTGGTGGGCAGGAACAACCGTCTGGCGGTGGTGGTCAGGAACAACCGTCTGGCGGTGGTAGCCAGAAACAACCGTCAGGCGGTGGTAGCCAGGAACATCCGTCTGGCGGCGGTGGTCAGGAACAACCGTCTGGCGGCGGTGGTCAGGAACAACCGTCTGGCGGTGGTAGCCAGGAACAACCGTCTGGCGGCGGTGGTCAGGAACAACCGTCTGGCGGTGGTAGCCAGAAACAACCGTCTGGCGGTGGTAGCCAGGAACAGCCGTCTGGCGGTGGTGGTCAGGAACAACCGTCTGGCGGCGGTGGCCATGAACAACCGTCTGGCGATGGTGGTCATGAACAACCGTCTGGCAGTGGTGGTTAGGAACAACCGTCTGGCAGTGGTGGTCATGAACAACCGTCTGGCAGTGGTGGTCATGAACAACCGTCTGGCAGTGGTGGTCATGAACAACCGTCTGGCAGTGGTGGTCATGAACAACCGTCTAGCAGTGGTGGTCAGGAACAACCGTCTGGCAGTGGTGGTTAGGAACAACCGTCTGGCAGTGGTGGTCAGGGACAACCGTCTGGCGGTGGTGGCCAGGAACAACCGTCTGGCGGTGGTAGCCAGGAACAACCTTCTGGCGGCGGTGTTCAGGAACAACCGTCTGGCAGTGGTGGTCAGGAATAACCGTCTGGCGTTGGTGGTCAAGAACAACCGTCTGGCGTTGGTAGCCAGGAACAGCCGTCTGGCGGCGGTGGTCAGGAACAACCGTCTGGCGGCGGTGGTCAGGAACAACCGTCTGGCGGTGGTAGCCAGGAACAACCGTCTGGCGGTGGTGGTCAGGAACAACCGTCTGGCGGTGGTGGTCAGGAACAACCGTCTGGCGGTGGTAGCCAGGAACAACCGTCTGGCGGTGGTAGCCAGGAACAACCGTCTGGCGGTTGTGGGCAGGAACAACCGACTGGCGGTGGTGGTCAGGAACAACCGTCTGACGGTGGTAGCCAGGAACAACCGTCTGGCGGTGGTGGTCAGGAACAACCGTCTGGCGGTGGTAGCCAGGAACAACCGTCTGGTGGTGGTAGCCAGGAACATCCGTCTGGCGGCGGTGGTCAGGAATAACCGTCTGGCGTTGGTAGCCAGGAACAACCGTCTGGCGGTGGTAGCCAGAAACAACCGTCTGGCGGCGGTGGTCAGGAACAACCGTCTGGCGGTGGTAGCCAGGAACAACCGTCTAGCGGCGGTGGTCAGGAACAACCGTCTGGCGGTGGTAGCCAGGAACAACCGTCTGGCGGCGGTGGTCAGGAACAACCGTCTGGCGGTGGTAGCCAGGAACATCCGTCTGGCGGCGGTGGTCAGGAACAACCGTCTGGCGGTGGTAGCCAGGAACATCCGTCTGGCGGCGGTGGTCAGCAACAACCATCTGGCGTTGGTAGCCAGGAACAACCGTCTGGCGGCGGTGGTCAGGAACAACCGTCTGGCGGTGGTAGCCAGAAACAACCGTCTGGCGGTGGTAGCCAGGAACAGCCGTCTGGCTGTGGTGGTCAGGAACAACCGTCTGGCGGCGGTGGTCAGGAACAACCGTCTGGCAGTGGTAGCCAGAAACAACCGTCTGGCGGTGGTAGCCAGGAACATCCGTCTGGCGGCGGTGGTCAGGAACAACCGTCTGGCGGCGGTGGTCAGGAACAACCGTCTGGCGGTGGTAGCCAGAAACAACCGTCTGGCGGTGGTAGCCAGGAACAGCCGTCTGGCGGTGGTGGTCAGGAACAACCGTCTGGCGGCGGTGGTCAGGAACAACCATCTGGCGGCGGTGGTCAGGAACAACCGTCTGGCGGTGGTAGCCAGAAACAACCGTCTGGCGGTGGTAGCCAGGAACATCCGTCTGGCGGCGGAGGTCAGGAACAACCGTCTGGCGGCGGTGGTCAGGAACAACCGTCTGGCGGTGGTAGCCAGGAACAACCGTCTGGCGGCGGTGGTCAGGAACAACCGTCTGGCGGCGGTGGTCAGGAACAACCGTCTGGCGGTGGTAGCCAGAAACAACCGTCTGGCGGTGGTGGTCAAGAACAACCGTCTGGCGGCGGTGGTCAGGAACAACCGTCTGGCGGTGGTAGCCAGAAACAACCGTCTGGCGGTGGTGGTCAGGAACAACCGTCTGGCGGCGGTGGTCAGGAACAACTGTCTGGCGGTGGTGGGCAGGAACAACCGTCTGGCGGCGGTGGTCAGGAACAACTGTCTGGCGGCGGTGGTCAGGAACAACCGTCTGGCGGTGGTGGGCAGGAACAACCGTCTGGCGGTGGTGGTCAGGAACAACCGTCTGGCGGTGGTAGCCAGAAACAACCGTCTGGCGGTGGTAGCCAGGAACATCCGTCTGGCGGCGGTGGTCAGGAACAACGGTCTGGCGGCGGTGGTCAGGAACAACCGTCTGGCGGTGGTAGCCAGGAACAACCGTCTGGCGGCGGTGGTCAGGAACAACCGTCTGGCGGTGGTAGCCAGAAACAACCGTCTGGCGGTGGTAGCCAGGAACAGCGGTCTGGCGGTGGTGGTCAGGAACAACCGTCTGGCGGCGGTGGTCAGGAACAACCGTCTGGCGGTGGTAGCCAGAAACAACCGTCTGGCGGTGGTGGTCAAGAACAACCGTCTGGCGGCGGTGGTCAGGAACAACCGTCTGGCGGTGGTAGCCAGAAACAACCGTCTGGCGGTGGTGGTCAGGAACAACCGTCTGGCGGCGGTGGTCAGGAACAACCGTCTGGCGGTGGTAGCCAGGAACAACCGTCTGGCGGCGGTGGTCAGGAACAACCGTCTGGCGGCGGTGGTCAGGAACAACCGTCTGGCGGTGGTGGGCAGGAACAACAGTCTGGCGGTGGTGGTCAGGAACAACCGTATGGCGGCGGTGGTCAGGAACAACTGTCTGGCGGTGGTGGTCAGGAACAACTGTCTGGCGGTGGTAGCCA
The DNA here is from genome assembly GCA_025642075.2 of Ridgeia piscesae. Classification (NCBI taxonomy): domain Eukaryota; kingdom Metazoa; phylum Annelida; class Polychaeta; order Sabellida; family Siboglinidae; genus Ridgeia; species Ridgeia piscesae. Next base: position 43,014 of record JAODUO010000388.1, read on the forward strand.
GAAACAACCGTCTGGCGGTGGTGGTCAAGAACAACCGTCTGGCGGCGGTGGTCAGGAACAACCGTCTGGTGGTGGTGGTCAGGAACAACCGTCTGGCGGCGGTGGTCAGGAACACCTGTCTGGCGGTGGTGGTCAGGAACAACTGTCTGGCGGTGGTAGCCAGAAACAACCGTCTGGCGGTGGTGGTCAAGAACAACCGTCTGGCGGCGGTATTCAGGAACAACCGTCTGGCGGTGGTGGCCAAGAACAACCGTCTGACGATGATCAGGAACAGCCGTATGACGGTTGTGGCCATTGCCCATGAAGGGAAAAACAGTCGTTTTATATCCTAATTGTGAACTCCAGAAATATGAGCAAAACGCCGTGAACACTTGGAATAATCTCAAATAAAACCGATAAGCCATTTTGGAGTTTCACTGGAGCAATGCATCGAGGGAAATATAGCAGGTCAATTGACATATAATCTTACACACGCCTCTTTAAGATACAGAAGTTCGAGTCATGTTTCTTGTTTTCCGTAATTATTTCGCGCTTTTAGTGATCGCTGCCGATAAAGCCGAGTTTAACGAATGTCATGTATGGACAAACGAAACAAACAATTAATAGTTGCAGCACAGAAGGCTGCCAACAACTGGGAACAAACTTGTACATGGTTACCAGTCATTTGGCATCTCGTATTGCAGCGTTCCTCCGAAGGCAAGCTTGAAAGAAGAAACATGTTCAGAAAGCGAAATAATATTGTAGGTGTTTGACGATGTAAAGTCATGTTTTGCGAAAACCATACTGTGATCTGGACAGTAACTTGGTCTCGATAGGGAATTATGTGAATATATGTCGATAAAAATTGATTGCATTTGGGGCCGGGCCGAGTTAACAGGCTACTAATTTGGAATAAATATTATTTAATTTTCAATATACAGAGTATCTATCATAATGTATTACGCTCTATTTAATATTTGTACAAGTTGGTTACGTCCTGATTACATCTAGTATTCGAATAGCTCCGTACATAATAACAGTATCCTTTTTAATCCAGAAATAACTGCAGATGGCCGCGTTGTAAGCGACTGTTTATATCGATTGCGCTTTGTCGTTCAATGCAATATAATATTACGTTATTTATAAGTCGCTGTCACGGATTATGGCGCTGTCGCGCTTACATTTTTCCGGTCGTTAAAAACGTTCCGGTTTCTTAAAATGTCGTTCAATGCAATAAAATATAACGTTTTTAAAAAATCACTGTCATGGATTATTGCGCGTCACGTGATTTACGCTTGCTATCAAAATATACCTCAAAACTTGTTTGCCTCGTGTTAATTTGCGACAATTAACTTTACTTTGAGGTTATATACATCCTAGCGAACAACCCGTAGTATTTATACCAAAAATGCTTTGTCTTTTCGCTGCACCTTGAAGATTTTACATATATCGCGCATGCGCTGGAACGTCAATCGGAACGTTTATAACGCCGGGAAAATATAAGCGCTACACCGTTTCCTCGAGACATGCAGGTGTCGCATTGCAAAATCAATGAGTTGACACGTAACATAATGTCAAAGCAACACCTGATGATATATCACCAATAAGAGAACGCACATTAATTTTTAATCATATTTTAGCAAAGCACACTTGCTAGAATTAGACGCTACAGCGCAGGCTTCGTGGAAAAGGCCAACAGACATTGTTTAACAGACCGGTGAAATATCACCATCAACAGAACGCACATTAATTAGTAATCAAATTTTAGCAAAGCCCAGTTGTGTGCTGTACATAATTAGACGCAACGAAAAGTCTATCAACTACGCGTCGTAAACACGCTGTAGCGGGTAATTGTTTTTCGAGCGTTATATAATATCCGGGTGACGTTTCTGCGCATGCATTCTGGATTTACGCTTCCTGATATTAAATACATCCCGATATATATATATATATATATATATATATATATATATATATATATATATATATATATATATATATATTGGGCACTGTGAGCAAAAAGACACGTATTATCTTTGAGCAAAGTTATTTGTGTCAAATTAACACGAGACAAACAAGTTTTTGAGATATGTTCCGATATCGGAGACGGAGACGGAGAGACACACAGAGACAGAGATAGAGAGAGAAACACAGAGAGAGTGACAGAGTCCATTATTACTGTACCTGTTCATACTGGTGGAAGATCTGCTTCGCAGATGATTTCAGAAAACAATGTATATATTTTTTTCGTCAGTTGTTGTTTCGGAAACGACTATGTAACATGTTGATGTTGATGAATGCTGTGAATCTGACGTAACTGGGAGTTGTGACTTAAGCTGTTATAGATGACGTGATCGCGATCACAGTGGATGAAGTTGACGGCTTTGTGTACTGGAGTACCAGGAACGGAGTGGTGAGACGTGCGAGACTCGACGGATCTGACCTGGTGGACCTCTACGATGCAGGCAAGCGGAGTCGTACCTGACTGACCAGTTGTCACGATATGTTCGATTATGATACAGGAGTAGTGTCGCTAACTCCAATCACAGTATTCTCTTCACCGAATCTGGTTTTCCCGTGTGAGAGTCTGCCCGATGTTTTAACCAATCCGCCATCGTTTAGTGGGGCTGTGAACTAAAAACAGACTCCATGGACGCCAGTCAATTTACTGTCATCTCCGTTTGCAATAGTAACTTTCGAACATTTAGCCATTAAATTTAGCCTATCAGTCAGGCAACGTATCGAGATATCATTAAGATGAGAATAGAACTGATATTAATTATGTCAACGCAACGGGTGTGGCACCAAACTCTTTCCTTCAGTTGTCGTGCCACGGGGACATTTATTTGGACTTTTGAAACGCTAGCTTTTATTAAGTTGAAAAGTGTGGGCAGTTTAACTGGCAAGTTAGTTATACGTATTCGTAAAGGTAGCAAATCAAGTGAACAAAACGTTTGGACTGCATTATCGTCTGGTCAGAGTTCATTTATACTTGTGAAACTACGTGTTGTATCTTTTCTTTCCAAACCGGGTGTAGCCGTCGCCTGTCGGTTAAACTTTCCCACGATTGTGCATTTTACGGTCACTGAACTTGACATTTGCATTAATAAATTAGCGTTGTTCATTCTTGCGCAGTGGTAGGTTATCCCCCTTTGAGTTTATCTCCGGATTGTCGCCACTTTTGTTCAAGCGCTCGCTTGTCGTTTATGCTTTAAATGCCACACTGTAGCGCTATGTGAAATCCTGCCAGGATACGACTTGGTTGTAATAATAAGACTTTCTCTCTGTTGTGCTTTTTGGCAGGTGGATGGGCAGGCAGTCTTGATGTTGATCCAGAAAAGGGCAAGCTGTACGTACCAAACTTCTATGGCAAAACTATTGACGAGATCAGTTTGAATGGCAGCGAGAGAAGAACACTGATCGACTGTCCAAACAGTCCACGCGGGACAGCGGTCGACCTCAACAACAGGTTTGTCTGTTAACATATTCATTCAATGTCACCCAGCGTCTTGTGCCACGCCCATACACTCATAAACGTACGTATGCAGGTGCACACACATACTTTATCTCTCTCTCTCTTTCACAAACACACACCACCCCACTCACACCACCACACACACACACACACACACACACACACATCACACACACACACACACACACACACACACACACACACACACACACACACACACACACACACACACACACACACACACACACACACACACACACACACACACACACACACACACACACACACACACACACACACACACACACACACACACACACATACTACACCCTCACCATCACACACACACACACACACACACACACACACACACACACACACACACACACACACACACACACACACACACACACACACACACACACACATACACACACACACACACACACACACACACACACACACACATACATCCATCACACACACTTACACAACACACACACACACACACACACACACACACACACACACACACACACACACACACACACACACACACACACACACACACACACACACACACACACACACCACATACACTCACAAACTACGTATCACAGTGCACACACATACTTTATCTCTACTCTCTCTCTCTCTCACTCACCTCATCACACACTCCACTCTCTCTCTCTCTCACCACACACACACACACACACACACACACACACACACACACACACACACACACACACACACACGTATACACACACGTACACGCATGCACGCATGCATGCATACATACATACATCCAAAAACGTAAGACATGTTGGAGTTATCTCACGCCTAATATTATTATATGTAATATTAGCAGAATTACAAAGCGATGCATTTTGGAGGTAATTCGCCTCTACTACAACATATTAACTGAGTTACCCAGCGATGCTTAGGGAAAGGCATTCGTTTGAAAATTTGCATTACATTGTTCAGCGTCAGAAATAGATCGCGCGCTGATACGTACAACGTAACGACATGCTGACGCGTGGCACTAACGTTGGTGCCAGTGACAAGCGGTGATCATTTTTAAACTCGTAAAATTTCAAGCAAAAGTATGCATAATTTTCCCCCGACATCCAACGATATAGTTATGGATGGCATCATTATGTTTACCGCGATATAGAACACATAACTTTCCTCTGGTGGAACTATTTTGACATGTTTAGTCTCCAAGTTGTCTACCACCCGCGGAAGAATTTGATCAAATGTAAATGCACGACCCAACCTTGCGAGTTCGATAGATCACATGTACATTTCAGCCCGATACATGTAAAACTGGTAGAGGTCGGTCGAAATGCTGATTACTTTGTTAAGTGATAAGGATCTTCAAACTTATATAATTTGGAATGTAGGCAGACTTTTACGACGTCCAACAACATAATTATATATGGCAAACTTTTCTTTACAATGATATAGAAAAACATGAAATGCATAGGACTCAACGCATAACCTATTAAATGCCGCAAACGCGCAAACACACAAACTGTGAAACAGAGAAGCTCTGTTATCGCTGTTAATTTATATATATATATATATATATATATATATATATATATATATATATATATATATATATATAATAACGGTGAATACCCCCATTAGGAACATGCAACTTGTGAAGTTGTGTTTAGAGTATTCGAGTGATGTACTCATGCTAGTAAACTGTTTCCTTTGCAGGGTTTCATCCGTCAGTCTTAGAGGAGGAAGCCGGTCTACTCTCGACACGGGGAGTTACGGAAACGCCGCCGGCTATTTCCGGGGCCTTGTAATACTACACGGAACAGGTTTACTTGGTTGCTGCTTACGTTATGAGCACCATTTCACTGGTATTGCATGTACGCTTCGCATCGCTCTCTTCGCTCTTTTCACTTCTGTGCACATGACTTAACGTGCCTAACTTGTTTTGTAATTCACTTAAAACAGGGAAGTATTTGACTGTGACGTAGGTTCGCATCAAGAGACAGAGCACTGTCATCATCAACGACGACATCCAAACTCTCCGTGGTGAACCGCTACACCGGGACGAGATCCAACCTCTGCCGGACATCACAGTTGTAATAATCTGTTTACAGTTAATATAGTTTCAGCTTGAGATATTAGGATGGCTCCAAGGACGGATGGCGTTGCTAAGAGACAGAGAGTCAAGTTGGTGGCTACACAACGATATCTTGGCCCTACATGTGACATCATCACTGAGGTAAGGAAGCTCCACCTTTGGAGACGACAGTTAGGTACTAGTGGTCATATTAACTGAGTAGATGTATACACATGTCATGATGTCTGCTTGTATCACACCACAGCAAACGAAGTAGCAAGTGACACATTCAATAATCTAGTTGATAATGAAGCAGTTTCAAATCAGTTTGAGTCGTGTTATGCATTAGGCGTTACTATTTTCTGTGATTTGAGTGACTACTTGCATAGGATATGATTAACGTTTAAATAATTGTTAATAATTACATCTTTTGAAAATAGTCGTCGTTGTTTCGCATCAGAAGATTTCCCAGTAGTCATACCAGGCAATACAGGAAGCGATGTTTTAAGTTGACTTCCCGTAAACCGTGTGTTATGGTAGAATCCGGCGTGCAGCGATTAGGTCCGTTAGCTGATGGTGTAACTGTGCGCAGGGTCCGTCTGTGCCGGTCGACCGTTGCTGCTACACGCCCCTGGGTCCTTGTGGAGGGCGTGCGACAGGAGAGACGAACCGTCTACACCAGCGGCCATAGCGACGAACTCAACCCACGTGACACACCAAATCACTGATGCATGACGACACCAATCAGTAAGGTTACAGTGATAATTTTGATGTTGATGATGATTGTGATTGTGATTGTGATTATGACTGAGACTGTGACTATGCTTTTGATTATGATTATGATTATGATTATGATTATGATTATGATTATGATTATGATTATGATTATGATTATGATTATGATTATGATTATGATTATGATTATGATTATGATTATGATTATGATTATGATTATGATTATGATTATATGTATATATTTATAATATATATATATATATATGTATATATATATATATATATATATATATATATGTATATATATATATATATGAATGATTAATTATATTAACTTAATTACTCGATAATGTTAAAACTGTATATCTGCTATATTTGTATAATTCAAATATATATATGTGTGTATGTGTGTGTGTGTGTGTGTGTGTGTGTGTGTGTGTGTGTGTGTGTGTGTGTGTGTGTGTGTGTGTGTGTGTGTGTGTGTGTGTGTGTGTGTGTGTGTGTGTGTGTGTGTTGTGTGTGTGTGTGTGTGTGTGTGTGTGTGTGTGTGTGTGTGTGTGTGTGGTGTGTGACGTTGTTATAGTCTTACTACTGTTAGAATAACCTCTCCAGTATCGTTCAGCCCACGTTGTTTTGGTTCACTCAGCCGTTGTTGACTAGACAATGTCGTAAGTTGTAAATGAACGTGACGTCTTCGACTGCGGCGTTACAGGATACTTCCCACAGAAGTCGACGTTGTCTCCCAATGAACATGCTTGCATGGGACGGCGGCGGACGGCGGACGGCGGACGGCGGACGGCGGACGGCGGACGGCGGACGGCGGACGGCGGACGGCGGACGGCGGACGGCGGACGGCGGACGGCGGACGGCGGACGGCGGACGGCGGACGGCGGACGGGTGCCAGTGCTTGTGCTGGACACCACCCAGGGCTGTCGGCTCTCGACGTCATCGACTTGGTCGCGGTACGTAGCAGCGGGACACGAGTTGGCCTCGGAGCGCTAGAACACGGCGGGCGGCACTGGGCAGATGCAGGCTCGGGTTGAGTACGTTCATTTGTGGAACGGTACCTCGGATATTTGGGCCACGGACTCATAATTAAAAGAACCCTGGTTTGAAGCCTGGGCTGTCGTGTCGAACCTTGAGCAAGTGTGTTCATTCGACATTACTCCAGTTCATTTAACTGTTTGGACGAATGCTTGGCTATAAATGGTATGGTAATGGGTATTTGTATACACACTATTCTCCGCGCAATAGTTGCAGCATTAATAGGTCTGCAAAGGATTAACATGTAAAACGCTTTGAACATTCCTAAGGATTGGATACGGCGCTGTAAAAGAATTTTCTTTTATTATATTTTTAGTCAGAATAATTCATTAACTTAGTATGTGTTGCTTGCTTTATTTGCTTCAATCAATCACACTGTTTCCCTTCTCGTGGAATATAGTTAGTACGTTTTTGAAAGAAATGAACCGGTCGTTTATATATGTTACAGATGTCGCCCCTCACGACCACACTGGGACTACAGCGTACACGGCCGCAACTTCCTGTTCGAGACGTGTTCGTGTTGGAAGGAGCTGTTACATCAGCTGTTTACCTGCACTCTGTTTTCTGTCGGTGTTAGATGTGTGCCAATACCCACCCAACTGGGACGGACAAGACTGTCCGCCTGCATTGATCGCTGCGCCGTGTTCAGGTCGCACTGCGCCTGGTCAGTGTTGATGCCGTCGTTCCATAAGACAACATCAACGCATAATGTGGACATGTGTCATTATACGTACACTAACACAGAGAACACGACAACTCACTGACATGAAACATCCTCTCAGTGGACGCAACAGAGTTACATCCCGCCTGAAATCTCGGAGCGGCTTCGCAGCCTCGACGGGGCCCATCGACGCTGCTTCAACAGACACTCACGTGAAGACGTGGCAAGAGCGACTTGACTCTCTCGACGGCAGCGTGCACAAGAACATTCGTGCGGATGAACACCTCTCTGCTGGGTGCATATGGACGGCCGCAGCCTAATTCGTGAAATCAGACCTAACCCGGTGGCGAGATCGTAACTTCGTTGTTGCGGTATGCATGATCACTGCATATAGGCTCGATTTTAGGCGATTGTTCGCCCACCGGCGGTCTATTTCTAGGCCCACTGGCTAGGAGTGTAACGTTTAGGCTGTGATCATATACAATATACATTGAGGAAACGTGATGCGAGAGTTACACACACGCACGCACGGACGCACGGACGCACGGACGCACGGACGCACGCACGGACGCACGGACGCACGGACGCACGGACGCACGGACGCACGGACGCACGGACGCACGGACGCAGGGACGCAGGGACGCACGGACGCACGGACGCACGGACGCACGGACGCACGGACGACGGACGACGGACGCACGGACGACGGACGACGGACGACGGACGGACGGACACGGACGCACGGACGCACGGACGCAGCACGGACGCACGGACGCACGGACGCACGGACGCACGGACGCACGGACGCACGGACGCACGGACGCACGGACGCACGGACGCACGGACGCACGGACGCACGGACGCACGGACGCACGGACGCACGGACGCACGGACGCACGGACGCACGGACGCACGGACGCACGGACGCACGGACGCACGGACGCACGGACGCACGGACGCACGGACGCACGGACGCACGGACGCACGGACGAGACGCACGGACGCACGGACGACGGACGACGGACGACGGACGACGGACGACGGACGGACGGACGGACGGACGGACGGACGGACGGACGGACGGACGGACGGACGGACGGACGGACGGACGGACGGACGGACGGACGGACGGACGGACGGACGGACGGACGGAGGACGGAGCAGGACGGACGGACGGCGGACGGCGGACGGACGGCAGATGCGATGCAGTGCGTGCGTGCGTGCGTGCGGGGGGTGCGTGCGTGCGTGGAGGGGGGCAGTACTACATACATACATACATACATACATACATACATACATACATACATACATACATACATACATACATACATACATACATACATACATACATACATACATACATACATACATACATACATACAAACATGCAGACACACAGACAGACAGGCACGCAGATAGACAGACACAGAAGAAAGAGATACAGGAGAGAAAGGGAGGGAGGGAGGGAAGAGGGAAAGAGGGAAAGAGGGAAAGAGGGAAAGAGGGAAGGAGGGAGGGAGGGAGAGAGGGAGAGAGGAGAGAGGGAGAGAGGGAGAGAGGGAGAGAGGACAGAGGGACAGAGGGAGAGAGGGAGAGAGGGAGAGAGGGAGAGAGGGAGAGAGGGAGAGAGGGAGAGAGGGAGAGAGGGAGAGAGGGAGAGAGGGAGGGAGGGAGGGAGGGAGGGAGGGAGGGAGGAGGGAGGGAGGGAGGGAGGGAGGGAGAGAATATTTTTGACAAATGCTGTCCCGTCTTAAATTTCACGCATCCCGATTAACACGTCTAAGTATCTCCGCGTAACCCAATCCAGGAAAAATACAGTTTCATGCCCTTTTTTGTATAGACAAATATATTGTCAGACAAATATTGGGGCCAGTTATGTGCCATACAGGACATGCATATTCTAAACCTGGTCTCACCACACTGACATATACACTGACCAGATCTTTCTGTGTAAACCCTGCACGCTTTAACTGATCTAACATGATTATATACTTGTTTACCGGCCTTTTTCACAATATTTCACAATATTTGAGGCAAAAGTTCACTCACAGACACAAAGAAATCATTCATTGTATTGGCCAGTAAACCACAATCACCATCCGTTGTTTTGTTAGCTAGACTTTACATGCATGATTTGTCATTTGTTTTAAGTCCCATTATTGTTTCCCTATGCTTCTACCAATCGTGGGGTCCCGATTCATGCATTGCTGCAATTTGTGTTTGGTAAAAATTATACTGAAGTTTCGAAACGGCTCGATAATCGATGAGCGGCTAATAATAATGATAATAATAATTATGTAACTTTTATTGCGCCTAAATCCTTAGAAACTAAGATCAGAGGCGCATCAGTACAAAAGGTTAGTTGGTCTCAGAACCAATAAACAATTCCAGTTGTCATCAGATTGACTGATACGCCAGGGACCTATGGTGGATAGGCAAGGTTGTAAAGGTATGTCTTTAAATGACGGCGACATTTTCAATTGATTAGAAGGAAGCATATTCCAAAGAGTAGGCGCACCCACGGCAAAAGCCCTAGTATTGGTATTGACTTAATGCGCCACTCATAGTGTCACGTTTTGGCCGCGCCATTGTGTCCCGTTTCTGATCGCCACGTTCTGGAAAAAGAATTTCAAAATTATCACAGGGTGCCACATTGTGCCACGCTGTCGCCTCGTTGTAGTCCCGCTGTGAAAATCAAAGTCGGGTTATGCCTTGCTGCCGCCACGCCATAGAGTCGCAGTCGCCATGTTGTGCGACGTTGTGCTGGGTTGCCACGTATCGTAACGTTGTTACCACGTTGTTATACGTTGTACCACGTTGTTGTCACGTTGTGGGGAAACGCCAGCGAATTTTTGAACATGTCCAAAATAAAAAATTCCAGTTCACGTTTTGTCACGTCTTGTCACGTTTTACCACGTGTTAATCACGTTGTTCCAAAACGTGCCAAAACGTGACATAGGGGTAATAGGGACAATATCTAAAATCGTCAGAACTAGATGATCGAAGCTGAACACGTTTTCTTACAAGAGTAAGAATGTAAATACGATGGCTGCTTACAGGAAAGTGCCTGGTAAATAATGGTACAGATCATGAAGATGATACAATATCGGACTATTATATAAATCACTTCTACAACGCTTCGACCTAAACATTTCCAGTCACGCCACTCACTTTGTCCCGTCGACCACTGAGCCCTTGTCTGAAACCTGACTACTTAGGACCGCTGTAGCTCAACTGTTTCTCACCCATTATGAGGACGCGTGCAGGACGATCACCTCGGGTAGAGTTCCTCCCTTCGTCTACACGGAGCGAATCATTTAACGATAGACATAATCACTTCCGTTGGGATTCATTCCTTTAGTCCACTACGACTTGAGGAAAGCTTATCACATAGGTGTGGGGTACGTAATAAAAATACTATACAGGCCAACATTATTATAATGATGATAATAATAATTATCTAAGTTTTATTGCGCCTAAATCCTTAGAAACCAAGCTAAGAGGCGCATCAGTACAAAAGGGTTAGTTGGTCTCAGAACCAATAAACAATTCCAGTTGTCATCAGATTGACTGATACACCAGGGAGCTACGGTGGGTAGGTAAGGTTGTAAAGGTAAGTCTTTAACTGACGGCGGAATATAGACATATTTTCAACTGATTAGAAGGAAGTATATTCCAAAGAGTAGGCGCACCCACAGCAAAAGCCCTAGTATTGGTATTGACTTTATGCCCCAGTCATAGTATCACGTTTTGGCCGCGCCATTGTGCCCCGTTTCTGATCGCCACGCTTTGGAAATGTAGTCCCGCTGTGAAAATCTCAAAGTCGGGTTATGCCTCGCTGCCGCCACGCCATAGCGTCACTGTCGCCATGTTGTGGCACGTTATGCCTCGCTGCCGCCACGCAGCATAACGTGCCACAACGTATCGTAACGTTGTTACCACGTCGTGGTACGTTGTTGCCACGTTGTGGTGAAACGCCAGCGAATTTTGAACATGTTCCAAAAAATTCCAGTTCACGTTTTAGCCACGTTGTTCCACGCTTGCTCACGTCGTAGCCACGTTAAGCAACATGGCTGCCAACACGTGACATTAGGGTATTAGGTACAAAATCTTTAAAACAATCAGAACTAGATGATCGAAGCTGAACACGTTTTCTTACAAGAGTAAGCAAAGAATGTAAATACTGCTTACAAGAAAGTGCCTGGTAAATAATGGTACAGATCATGAAGATGATACGATATCGGACTATTATATAAATCACTTCTACAACGCTTCGACCTAAACATTTCCAGTCACGCCACTCACTTTGTCCCGTCGACCACTGAGTCCTTGTCTGAAACCTTGCCGTGGCGGGGCTGTGTCTGGTGTCTCGTGTCCGATAACTGGTTTGCACAGTCCCCCGCTATTCCTGCACCTCCTGCCGGGCCACTTGCTGTTACAAGTGCGCTGTGAAAATTATGTCACTCCTGCCGTACCACTGGGACAATCTGTCAACTATTACGACGGTGTCGCGGTAGTACTAACCGTGTGTTATGCCTGGCGGCTTTTTGCTTTACCGACGCGTGCAGTAACCATTTTGAATGGTAAATCCTTACATGACGTTGCGATTGACCATATTTATTTGTTGATGCTAGCTAGAACAAATAAGTTGCAAAGATAAAGTTGAAGGCCGCGTTTAGGGAAAACATGGCACTTACATTAATAGCCTTGTCTGTTTGTTTATCCAACTATCGGCACTACCTGTAGTTTGCTGCACTGTCCGGGATAACACTCTCGACAGCTACATTTCTATCGATTATGTTTCACCCCGATGTTCTAATGGATCATTCATTCTCTCATTCATTCATCATTTATTCACTCATTCACTCACCCACCCACTCACTCATTCACTCACTCCCTTATTAACTAACTGAATCATTCACTCACTCACTCACTTCACTCACTCAGTCACCCACTCACTCATTTCACTCACTCAACCGCACATACATGCGTGCACACGCATATGCATACATATAGACACATTAACTCACTCTCTTACTCAGTCATTTCTCGCTAACTCACTCACTCACACACTCACTCACTCACTCACTCACTCACTCACTCACTCACTCACTCACTCACTCCTCCCCACCCATCCAACCACCCAAAGCCCACTCACCTACATACCCACCCACCCAGGGAGGGAAGGAGGGTGGGAGGGAGGATGTCAGTGAGTGAGTGAGTGAGTGAGTGAGTGAGTGAGTGAGTGAGTGAGTGAGTGAGTGGTGGTGAGTGAGTGAGTGAGTGAGTGAGTGAGTGAGTGAGTGAGTGAGTGAGTGAGTGAGTGAGTGAGTGAGTGAGTGAGTGAGTGAGTGAGTGAGTGAGTGAGTGAGTGAGTGAGTGAGTGAAAAGGCAAACTGTTTTAATTTATTTACCGTTGAAACGTCTCTTTAAGCGTATTTCCTGCGAGTGGAACGACTTGGGGCGTTTTGTGTCAGTGTTAACGCGAAAATCGATTTCACATCTATGTCACCACTGATAGAAAAATCGTCTTCTGTTACACAGTCGACCCAGAAACACAGCCGTGCGACATGTATTTAATAATGAGTGTGCACATCAAATTGTGTTGCAGTTTGTACTTATTATATAAACTATAGACACTTTTAAAATAGCCTGGTTCATGTGTCCCTTTACCTCCGAAGTAACGTATAGCTCAACGTTCACCATCAGATGTTGAGATAACATTTGCACTTCGCTCTCGACAACACTATACACACCGTGTCAGACGCCATATCACATTATCTTGCAGACTCTGACAAGCCGTGCGATAGCAGGGCACTGCACAAGTTCGTTCACAGCGGTATCAGCATTGTCAAGTACGGACGGTTTTTTTTCTGTAGAGGTAAGTGTGGTGAAGGCATCTGTTTATGCTTCAAAACTGCAACCCTCGTATTGAACCTTGGAATTACCTGACTATCTCCGCTGATTACGTAGGCGTGTATGTCGTGTTAAAGAAAGAAAGTATATAATAACATTAATGGTTCAATGCGAGTTCGTATGCGTCTGACTGACGTCACTGTTCGAATTATTGCATAGTTGATATTCAGAAGATTAGATCAGTACCAAGGTTGATTGATATCAGGGCTTGTTAGCTAGTTCTAACATAAGTGTGTGGGGGTTTATGTATGCTCGCTTTCCTTGGTGATGTCAAAGAAAATATATAGAATAAGAACTGAGCTAGGACGGCGACTGCTTTGATGTAACGATACCACTTGGACTGGTGCTGCTACGATGTGGCATTCTGATGCAATTCTCACTTCGTTTCCAAGCCAACGACCATAATGGTACCAGAATGTAGTGGATAAGACGATAGATTATAGACGTGTAATCGCAGGGTATTTAGCGGAATGGTTGGTTGTACCTCACACAGTTATATCAAGCGACAGCAGAGCAGAATATTTGGCGTGAGCGCATCACAATATTTCATTAGCGGAAATCGCAGGGTGAATAGTTTTAGCAGTTTAAAGTCATGGGTGCACTATTTGAAATATAGAAATACCCATTTTGTAGTAATATATGGGGTAAACGATGTGATATTATACTTCCTTCCTTCCTTCCTTCCTTCCTTCCTTCCTTCCTTCCTTCCTTCCTTCCTTCCTTCCTTCCTTCCTTCCTTCCTTCCTTCCTTCCTTCCTTCCTTCCTTCCTTCCTTCTTCCTTCCTTCCTTCCTTCCTTCCTTCCTTCCTTCCTTCCTTCCTTCCTTCCTTCCTTCCTTCCTTCCTTCCTTCCTTCCTTCCTTCCTTCCTTCCTTCCTTCCTTCCTTCCTTCCTTCCTTCCTTCCTTCCTTCCTTCCTTCCTTCCTTCCTTCCTTCCTTCCTTCCTTCCTTCCTTCCTTCCTTCCTTCCTTCCTTCCTTCCTTCCTTCCTTCCTTCCTTCCTTCCTTCCCTCCTTCCTTCCTTCCTTCCTTCCTTCCTTTTCCTTCCTTCCTTCCTTCCTTCCTTCCTTCCTTCCTTCTTTCTTTCCTGTTCTTTCTTGTTCTTTCGTTCGTCGTTCGTTCATACATTCATTCATTTATTCATACACTCCCATGGTATATATATATATATATATATATATATATATATATATATAAATTATATACACGTATATGGCGAGCTTCTACTGGCTCTGGTGTCTGAGTTTAACTGATAGTGACGAACACCATTTTCAAGCAGAATGATGAACGCAAGACCACTTGGATGCATCCTCGTTCAAGACACTGGCATATGATCAACTTCATCATCACGAGTTGTCGGGATAAGATGGACATCCACAGTACCCGAGCCATGCGTGGAGCTAACTGCTGGACCGGTCACCAGATGCTTAGGTCATAAGTGGCTTTAAGAATACAACAAATGCACAACAGGCAAGGGACAAGTAAGCCGACCAAACTCATCACAGCAAAACTAAGTACCATCTGCCACAGGGAGAGTTTTGAGCAGGAGATGGACAGTGCTCTCGCCCAATTGGAGGGTAAGGAAAGCTCAACACCAGACGAGAAATGGGCAGCTCTGCAGCAGGTCGTATACAACACAGCCAAGACATATGTTGATAAGCCAGAAAAAAAACACCAGGACTGCTTCGACCCCAATGACCAGGAGCTACATACTCTTTCTTATGAGCAGAAGAGACCAAGCCCACCAGAGAGTGTTGCAAACCAGGAGCACTAGATCCATCACCGCAGCGTACACAGATGCATGCAGACTACTACCAAAACGCACCTGTGCACTGAAGTCAGACTGGCAGGAAAGGAAGGCATTGGAGCTGCTGACAGAAACGACACGAAGGGCTTCAATAATGGACTGAAGGAAATGTGGGGACCCAAGAAGAAGGGACCTGTTCAAATGAAATCAACAGATGAAATGGAGACCTTCTCTGATAGCAAGAGAGTTGTGGCAAGATGGAATGAACACTTCCAGAAGCTACTCAACGTCTCTGGCGACATAGATCACGAAGCTCTGGACAACATCCCGCAGCGCATTACCAAGACAAGCTTCGATGCGATTCCAACCATGGATGAGATGGCTAGAGCAATCGCCGGCCTGAAAGATGGCTTAGCACCTGGGGTAGATGGAATTCTTGCTGAAGTATGGAAGCACGGAGGAAACAATCTGTTCAGCTGACTGCACCAACTAATCACCAATGTCTGGAAGGTGGGTTCTGTACCACAAGCATGGAAGGATGCCAGCATTGTAACCATCTACAAGAAAGGTGATCGAACAGATTGTGGGAATTATAGAGGAAACTCTCATCTTTCTATAGCAGGCAAAATCTTGGCCAGGATCCTCCTCAACAATCCACCTACCCACATAACACCAAGCTTTAGAGGTAACCGGAGCACCGTGGATATGATATATTGTCTTCAACAGCTACAAGAAAAGTGCATTGAGCAGGACCGACCACTGTACATGGTATTTGTCGACTTCAGTAAGGCGTTCGATACAGTTGGGGGGACCGGGCTGTGGCAGCTACTGAGGAAGTATATATGCCCAGAGAAGTTCAGAGAGGTTCTACATACCGGAATGGTGGCGAATGTTAATGGTGGAGGGGAAGTCTCGGAATCGTTCAGGGTTACAAATGGGGTCAAGCGAGGTTGTGTACTGGCCCCCACGCTCTTCTCCGCCTTCCTATCGGCTTTCCGAGACATGGAGGATAGCGTCAACATACAGTCCAGACAGAGCGCTGACCTATTCAACGTCGCACACTTCAAGGTGAAGACCAATACTACTCGGATACTGCTGAGAGAGCTGCTATTTGCAGATGATAGTGCACTGGTTGCCCACTCTGCTGAAGAGATGCAGAAAATAGTGGATGCTTTCTCCGATGCGTCAAAGATCGGCCTGAAGATTAACATCAAGAAGACCGACGTGCTGTACCAACTCAACTCTACAAGAACCTGAGAGGAGAATGTCATGGTTGATGGAAACAAGCTGATCTCTGTTCTGGAATTCATCTACCTAGGAAGGACTATATCAAGTAATGGATGCATTGACGATGAAATACAGAGGAGGATGGCCAAGGCCAGTGCATCTCTCGGCCGACTACGCCAGAAACTCTGCAATAACCATCTTGTGTCCATGCGGGTTAAAAACAAGATATACCGTGCAATCGTGCTGTCCACCCTCCTACACGGAGCCGAGGCCTGGACAGTGTACAGAGGAAAGGGTGAAAAGCAGCATGTCTTCACGACGCGACATCTGTGTTCGATCATGAGGATATCCTGGATGGACAAAGTGACAAACAAGGGCATACTCGAACGGACCGGGCTGCCATCTATGGAAGATCTTCTGAACAGAAAGCATCTCCGGTGGGCTGGCCACCTCATGAGGATGTCACCAGACAGGCTACCAAAGCAGGCCCTCGTCTCCGGTTCAAGGATACCATCAAGAGAAACATGAAGCTGAGAGACATAAAGACCGACTCATGGACATCACTCTCATAGCAGAGAGATAAATGGAGAGCAATAGTCAAGTGATGGAAGCAGTCTTTGTCGCATTGCGACCGACAGCATGATGATATATATATATATATATATATATATATATATATATATATATATATATATATATATATATATATATATATACGAACATACAGTTTACCGTGCACGCACATTTGCAATGTACTAACATGCCCACGTTTGTTCGACAGATACCATTCAATCAGACGATCACGATGAGCACCGCGACCAACGGTTCGACGAAGGACGAACATTTCGTCGGTATAAAGGCTCTGCAGAAGAAAGGAGTTACGTATGACGAGCTGATGGATATATACGACAACTGCGCAAGCAAAGAGTACGATCAGGTTAGAGTTGGTGTAACTGGATTGTTGTCTGTAGTCTTTATGCTAAACAGGTGTTTGTGCGAAATCGCGACTGGTGTCTTGTCGCGCCTTCGGTTATGTCTGACATGATATCACTGACATTTGATCTGTATACGTTGCAAGACCGTGAGAGACACGGAGAAGTAATCTCGTTTGACGTCAGGGTAGGGGGAGGTATTTCTATGTTATGTCAGAATATAATGACCAAACCTTGTTTTAGGCTAAGGAGAGGTAACTCTGTGTGACGTCAGCACAGTAAGTGTTCAGAATGTATGATATCATGTATGCATACCGGGTAGTACAGTTCCAGAGCAATACACCTTTCTTGCTCTGACATTTGGGAGAAACAATCCTCACAGAATAAATCAGCGTCCCTCGTGTGGCCAGCACAGTGTGCGAATAAAGAAAACAAGGGTTCTATAACATATTTAGTCTGATTATCCTGAAAATATATGTTAACCTATATTTGGCGTAAATACGCCTTCTAGAAAATTAGAAATGGCCTGGGCCCAGAGGCACCTCTAAACCCACCTATGGGTAGCCTGTTCATTTTTTATTAAGTAGCTTAACATTCTATAGTATGGTAAACACGACAATAATAATTTGTCAAGAAAATGTGTGTTAAATGTATTTGCCATGTATTAAATCGTAGGGCTGAACGTGGTTGTAGAGCCTGCAGGCTGTCGGATACATGGCGCCTCAGTTCGTGAGTGAATACTTCGACAAGCACGCTCGCGCACTCGGCATCCCGAAAGACGCCCTTATCCTAGACGTGGCAGCCGGCACAGGCCTGCAGGGGGTCATCGTGAGTGTGGACTGACGGCAACAGTGGTTAGATGATGCATAGGCATATTGGACAGTCAAATCTAACATTATCAAATGATTATTTGTTATACGGTCACGTGGTCCGCTGAGATGGTGTATTTTACCATGAGTACATCATGTGTGATTGTGCAGATGGAAATTGTGAAATTTTGTATAGTGGATAGTGGGGGCATAATTAGGTTTATTTGTTTTTCTCTTTCAACTTTCTATTGTGACGCCAATGTGTTGCTATGTAGCTGCGTTATATTTCTGTTTACATGTCGCGAACATAAAGTTAATGCGCTGTTGTTTCGACCGTGGCAGTTGAAGAAGAAGTACGGGTACACGCGTCTCGACGCCACTGACGCCTCACAGGCGATGCTCGACAAGGCCCGTGACACCGGCGTCTACAGGAACTTCTACTGTTGCCGCATAGGTGGTGGCTACAAGCTACCGATGGCCGACAGTGAGTGGAACTGACACGCACACACACACACGCACGCACGCACGCACGCAAATGTACGCAAGCAAGCACGCTGATATGTACTTGTTCATCGGTACAAATCTGCATCCAGCCGCTTGGAGCCTCCACAGTGCCATCTCTTGTATCGCACACTGGTCCTCGAAAGCATCTGAACAGATATAACTCTAAGGCACAAGCACACATCGTTGTCCTTTTGCCTGATGGACTTCCCATAAAGACTATCATGTCAACAAAGCGTATGGAGTCCATTGTTTTGTGATAGCATATCTTGAAATCGAAGGCAATGGTTTGGGTAGTGGCCCATGGGTAACAAACCAATCGTCAAGAACATGCCGGTATACTGGTGTTACATATGAACAAAGCGCCTTTCCCCTCAGCTCATGGGATATGTGTCTCTCAACCATAACTCCTTCCAGTATCCTATTGCACCTCGTCTTAATATAGTAAACAAGTTTTACAACATCCTTTGTTTCAGATCGTCCCACTTACTCTTGTCAACTGATACTGTTCTTGTACATTTCAATCGTTATAGCATCGTTACTGTGTTGCAAGTAGTCCGCTCTTTGTTATGTTATTACCAGCTTTTCTAAGTGGTTCCGCTGTCTAAGAATAAAATACAATGTCAAAAAGTTGATTTTAGTATATGTGCGTGCCAGCAGCACGTCGGTTTGAGTATGACGACGCAAAGTGATCCGAACTGTCGGTCATATTAAATATTCATTACTAACCAAATGTTGTCTTCTACTTATGTTAGACACGTACGATTCCGCTGTCATGGCCGGTGGACTGGCCGAAGGACATATCAAGTGTGACGCTTTCCTCGAACTTATACGCGTCGTCAAACCAGGTGTGTATTTCCTCACACTTAGGTACTGTCGGAAATTAGCTGAATGTTGTCAGGATATATGTGTGTGTGTGTGTGTGTGTGTGTGTGTGTGTGTGTGTGTGTGTGTGTGTGTGTGTTTTGTGTGTGTGTGTGTGTGTGTGTGTGTGTGTGTGTGTGTGTGTGTGTGTGTGTGTGTTGTGTGTGTGTGTGTGTGTGTGTGTGTGTGTGTGTGTGTGTGTGTGTGTGTGTGTGTGTGTGTGTGTTAGTGTGTTTATGGTGTGTGTGTGTGTGTGTGTGTGTGTGTGTGTGTGTGTGTGTGTGTGTGTGTGTGTGTGTGTGTGTGTGTGTGTGTGTGTGTGTGTGTGTGTTGTGCGCGTGCGCGTGTATGTGCCGTGGGTGTGTGTGTGAGTGCGCGCGCATGAGTGAGTGTGTTTATTCCCATAGTCACTGACATATTTAGGTTTGAAGAAATCATTATTTGGAGAGTCTTCAGATTATATCCAAGATACACTATTATAATACTCGTGTAAAAGATAATATACATACTGTTAGAGCTAAGCATGAATTTGCAATGAGAGGTCTTAGATACATCCTTCCACATGCTATAAATGAAACCCCCGATGCAATCAAAAACAAAATATACACTCACAGTTTGCATGGCTTTCTATGTTATATAAAAACACGTTTGCTAAAATAACTACAGTGATATATGTACTTTATCAAATTGTTATATATGTCAACTAAATCAATAAATAAAATATATGTTCATGTTCATTACCATTAGCCCATCTCCACACCACCCACACTTTCTCACTTAAAGCATGAATCTATTATGGCTCCTATGACAGCGACATTGTTGTCTTAATAGGAGCAACCGACCCCAGTTTGTAAAAGTTATATGATTGTGTTTTGTTCTCGGTACAACAAGAATTACTATAAGTGCACACATTTGTATGTACTGTAGGCCTACCGCATAGGCTTATATTTGCACGTGAACGTGATATAATAATGTGTGTCTTTTCCTACAGACATTAACTTCTGATAGCTGATTAGAAATAGTAGCGTGCACTTCGTGTGGGTAGGATTTGATGTTGTGTCCGTGCTCCATACAGGCGGACTGATCGTAAATGCTATGCGTGAAGCGAACATCCGGGACGTTGAAGAATACCATAACCTTCACCCGTCCTTCAAGAAGTGGGCTGAAGAGAAGAAGTGGGAATGCATCGAGCACGTGATTCCTCCCATCAAGCACTACATGGACCTCGACGGTCTTGTACATGTCTACAGAGTTCTGTAGATCGGCGTGTTCCGTGTTCGTTTTAACAGAGACAATAATAAATGAGCATAACAAGTTCGAAGCATGAACTGTAATATAACAACAACCTTCGACATCAATGACTATGTTGGCTTCAAATACAACAAGTGTTAAGATAAGTTACTTGTGTGGCCAGTAGTATATTTGAAGCGTTTTTTTAAAAGAAATACTCAGGTACTGTCTGCTATTTTGGATATAAAACACATTCGAAACTTCGAGTTCAATGACTTTCAGCTTTACACGCTTTTTAACAAGAGGAATGTTTATGCTACGGACTGTGCATTAAGCCTCACCTCATGTGGGAAAACCGAACCTTTTTCAGTAAGGAGATATGAGTGTGTTGTACGTAGGAATCGAAGTACTCGCTCACAAAGTAGTATGCGTTCCAGTTACGCTGAAGTGAATCGTTATCTGCAAAGAACACAACGTTAAAGTAATTGCCAAAGGGAGGAATATAAAACAATCTTAACATAAAAGTTGTCCGAATGTGAACCAGCCGTGTATGCAAAACATCTGCAGCTGGGCTACGTATTAAATGTTTGACCTTCTTAGACTTCTATGTCCGCCATTTTTAAAGACGATGAAGCAGTTTTGTTGAAGGTGTTGGGTAGTTTCGTTTGATTATTTTGACCTTCGCCGATATCTACGTAGCCATGTTTTAGGTATGGCGTCAGGCCTACTGTTTCTATATATTAGTAACTAAATAATTTGGACCCAGAAAGATTATGCCAAAATGTAGATATTTAAACGTGATGATTTAATGTTTATTATTTTGACGTTTATTTACTTTGCCATTTTCAAAGTAGACGTCCGCCAAATCCTATTAGTATTATTTCCACAGCAAAGCCAGTTAGTATAATTTTCATAGCTTGAGAACTACGTAGCTTAGAGACCTATATATCAAAATGTGGGATTTATAAATGCAATGATGTTTTATGTTACTTTTGACGTTCACCGAGATATTAATATATTTGCCATTTAAAAAGAGGGCGTCCTGCTAAGCTTATTTTCTTACGAAGTATAGTGTCTGTGGTGCTTAATGTAGGGTTTGAGACGTTGTGTTAATTACTAAGACGTGATTATTACTTATGACCTTTGTTTACTTTTAAATATTTTTATAAAATATTATCAGGGGCGTCCGCGGAGGCCTGGATCTTAAATATTGTACTTCAAATTGTATGTTAGCTTTACAGTTTATGTAACATGTTGATTGTTGGCCTGATCGGTAGCAGATGTACACATTACAGAAGACCCAATGATGTAAACTGACAAGATTCCGACTTACATCATACAAGCCCAAAATGTCCACGACTGGGCCAAACACGTCTCCAATCGAACAGTTTCTAAGCGATCCATGAATCTTTCTTGCTGTGTATTAGGGAGATGTTCTCTCGCGGTTCATTTTCGCACATGATCTCCATAACTTGTTAATCTAAGCTGGTGTGTTTACATATATATTTAAATATTTGTCGCTAAATAAGGTTAGTGATCTGGGCATGGTATCTGCGAACGGTCGCTGATTTAACTACAGGAAATGACCTACACATTACATTTAAAACACGTAGCGTGCGAACCGAGGTGCGAGGTGTCCAACCCCGCCGAGTCCGAGACGGCGAGAGAGGTTCGCCATTTTGGGGGATCGGGGATCTTTGACTATGGGATCAAAGACGAAGACGTTATCCGCCTGAACAATGTGAATGCGGCAAGGTGTTTGTGTGGATACTGCGTCCCAATGTCGACGCACTTCGAATCGGTATGTTGTCGGGGGATAGCTGGCGTGCAGCATCGCATGCCCGACCGTGCTGACAGATGCCTGCATGAGCCATGACTGACCTCAACGACTTAATTCACAGACGCAGGGCAGTGTTGGGAGTACCGGTCTGTTGTCGATGTGCGATTTGCGTGCAGACTCGTTGGTTCGACCAATAACTAGTAGGGAAGTAATACGTAGATTAACAGGTAGTGAAAAATTATTTAGCAATTCAAACTTACACAAGCCAATTATACTTGTATGGCCACACATATTAATTAACAAAATTCATTCTATCTTCGAATTCGTAACGTAAATCTTTGTTACAAATTTACTTTTTATTTTTGACCGGATGTTACATGTTGTGTGCATCCTTTTAATACAATTATTTGATTTCCAATTTAAAAGTGCTAGTACAATTTTGTTTAATCTGTGTAAATGATGGTATTTAGATAGGCATGCTGCCATGCAATTTATAATAGTCTGAATAAAATATAGATGTGTAATCAGGACATTGTGCAATGTATTATTGACATAAAATATTGAAGTGGAGTTTTAATATACTGTCTACGGTGTATTGTATATGTGCGGGTGTGTGTTATCAAGACGACATCATGAATCATAACATTCAAGTGTTTGCGAAATGCTGTAACAATTTTATATAAAAATTATTTGTTTGTGAAATGGTGTAATCATTTTATTACAGCATTTCACAAACAAATCAACAAATGCGCTGACTTCATTATGTGGTATTGATGAATTACACAGTTTTGCCAATTACTAATAATCATAAGACAATGACTGTTTACTATAAATCAAATGTCAGAATGTATCGATTAGCTGCATATCATCACTGCATATAGTACTCAAAGGGAAGCTTTGAAGAGGCAGCAGGCATGTTATACCAGCCTGGGTGTTTTATATGTGCAGAAAAGGGAAATGAGTTTTTTCTTGTAAACAACAAACTTTCTCTGTTTCTCATTAGTGTAAGATCTGCTTGAGTCATCATCAGTGGTATCGCTGTCATCCACAACCACATATTCTACATCACTCTCTTCAGTGTTTTCCTTCTGACTGTTGCAGACAGAATCATCCGAAGATAGCGACAGTGAGACTGGGACATACGAAGTGTCATCCACATTGACAGGACTGCCACGATCAGTCGGAGAAGGCATGCATGACTGCGATGACCACTTTGCATACCCATGGTCATTATGAATATTCAATGGAACAACTTTATCATCTGTATTTATTGCTGCATCGATAAAGTATCGCATGGGCGACATGATCACTGGCTCTGTTTGATTTTTGACACTACGAGTCGATGGCATTGTAATGTGACATCCATACTGCCTTGAGGGACAATGTCATCTGAATCTTTTGAAAGTTATGCTCGGCTTTTGTGAATCCTTCATTTGAAAGAATTATACATATGTAAGATGGTATATGTTACTTCTGTGATATACATATAAATAACATTGTTTTGTCATCTTTTGTTTTCTCATTGCAGTACATAAATCAACATATAATTGGCATTTCATAAAGTGTTCAGGATCTAATTTGGTTTAGATGTATCTATGGTTATTGTAATAATGCATGATAAATCTAAATTTGATTGAATCATTCTACAAGCCCCATATGGTCCTCCTGAATCCACCAGACTATTTTGCCACAATTGTTAAACAAATCTACTTTTGCATGGCTGATACACGTGGTAGTGCTGCTGTACACAACAAATCTGTATTTTATTGCGTCATTATGAATGCCCCAAAACACAAAGTAATGCTGGTGATTTGATTTTTAAGAAGGTCCCTTGAAATGATCCCCCAAAAGATTTACGTTACGAATGCGAAGATAGAATGAATTTTGTTAATTAATATGTGTGGCCATACAAGTATAATTGGCTTGTGTAAGTTTGAATTGCTAAATAATTTTTCACTACCTGTTAATCTACGTATTACTTCCCTACTAGTTATTGGTCGAACCAACGAGTCTGCACGCAAATCGCACATCGACAACAGACCGGTACTCCCAACACTGCCCTGCGTCTGTGAATTAAGTCGTTGAGGTCAGTCATGGCTCATGCAGGCATCTGTCAGCACGGTCGGGCATGCGATGCTTGTCTGTTACCCCTAGCCAGTTAGTCTTACAAATAGTGCCCAGACAAGTTCATAGCTCATCATTTATCGGTAAATGAAGCTGCTGTAGCCAGTTGCTCACTGGCAACAACGTATCAACTTTTAATTATTTGGGACTTAGTTACACACCCCGAGCCTGTGGATGGGTTAGGTGACTACAAAGTGTTGATTGATTGATATAGGGTGGGTTGGATGATACATTGATCTTTACTAGACAAAAAGATTTTTGAGAAGATCCCTTGAAATGACCCCCAGATTAGGTTTGTGTAATGGGTATCTGTTTTCTGGCTTGTCTGTTACCCCTAGCAAGGGTCACTGATCAACTCTGTCTCAATGAGACTAGTGGACAGTGGGCTGAGCAGGGTGTTGTGTTTCAATCCAGTAAGATTCATGCAATAAAATGTTCTGTGTGGATTCCATTATATGACTAACCTTCCTGGCATATTTTTAATATGCATGCATTCCAAGTCATTCAGACATCATTACAAATAAGCAAACCCCGCTCTTACATAAGCAACTCACATAAATTGCATAGTAACCAAGCCCACTTGCACATATAAGGAAATCAAATGTTTAAACTAATTAAGTGCAAGCGATGCCCTCCTTGGTCTAATCAGAGACAAATAGTTGGCCATAATCAAAGTTGTACTTGTTTTTCCCCAAAATACAAATGTCAGCTTTATTCTAAATTAATATTTTGTTTTTAATTTAAGAATAACATTTCTTATATTGGGTTTTATACATAAGTTTCATTTGTGGGTGGAGTTTTGTCCAAGTGAATCTTTTCCGAGATATGTCATTTTTTTTCTTATTTTATAGAAAGTAACTTAGATGGTTTCTGCTCGCCGTTTCCAATTTGTCATTCTGATCTTTGGCTTCGATGAAATAATGCACTTAAACAGTACATCCTCAATTTGCATAATGTCCACACAGTGGCCAATGGCCAAGTTTTTGCTTGGCGGGAGTAATAGAACATTAAACAATCGAAATAAAGTCATAATTATAACATTATATATTTTAATATATATCTGCAACAAAGCAAAGTGTGTGTGTGTGTGTGTGTGTGTGTGTGTGTGTGTGTGTGTATGCGTGCATGCATGCGTGCGTGCGTGTGTGGTGTTGTGTGTGTGTGTGTGTGTGTGTGTTGTGTGTATGCGTGCGTGCTGCGTGGTGCGTCCGTGCGTCCGTGCGTGGGTGCTGGGTGTGTGTGGCGTGTGGCGTGTGGCGTGTGGCGTGTGGCGTGTGGCGTGTGGCGTGTGGCGTGTGGCGTGTGGCGTGTGGCGTGTGGCGTGTGGCGTGTGGCGTGTGGCGTGTGGCGTGTGGCGTGTGGCGTGTGGCGTGTGGGTTGGCGTGTGGCGGGGCGTGTGGCGTGTGGGGTGTGGCGTGCGTGCGTGCGTGCGTGGGTGTGTGGCGTGTGGGTGTGTGCGTGTGTGCTGTGTGGCGTGCGTGTGCGTGCGTGCGTGTGCGTCCGTGGGGTGGGTGCATGTGTGTGTGTGGATGTGTGGTGATGATGGTGATGGTGGGTGATGTGATGTGATGTGGTGATGTAGATGGTATGTAAGATGAGATGTAGATGCAGGTAGAAAGAAGTGATGTGTACTATGATTGTAGAGTAGATGTGATGTAGATGTAGATGTGATGTGATGCATGTGATGGATGATGATGGTGATGTAGATGGTGATGTAGATGTAGGATGCGGTGATGTGTGATGTAGATGTGTGATATGATGGTGATGTAGATGGTGATAGATGTGATGATGGTGATGGTGATGTGATGATGTAGATGGTGATGTAGATGGGGATGGTGATGTAGATGTGATGTAGATGTAGGTGTGGATGATGGTGATGGTATGGGGATGTAGATGGTGATGGTGATGGTGATGGTGATGTGATGTGATGTAGATGTAGATGTAGATGATGATGATGGCGTGGATGTGATGCAGGATGTGAGGTGATGGTGATGTTTGATGAGATGGTGATGCAGATGGGGATGATGTAGATGTAGGATTTTAGATGTAGATGGTGATGATGGCGGATTGATGGTGATGCTATGGTATGCAGAAGGTATGGATGCTAATGGTATGCATTATGCAGGTATTGTATGATATGGTATTGTGAAGTGTGGTGATGTGGCAGTTGGATGGTATTGGGAGTATGGTGATTGCAGATGCAGGTTTGCAGTATATAGATGCAGTATTGCAGATATATGGTAGATGGTGATATGCAAGTGGTATTGCAGTATTGGTATGAGCTGGCGATATTGCAGTGATGGCATAGGCAGATGGTATATGCGTGTTACAGAAGTGGTATGGCAGTAGGATGAAGGTGGCTGGTATGGTATGAGTTTGCAGGTTGTCATATTGGCATGGCAGCAATGGTGTGAGCTGCGTTGCAGTGGTGTATACGCGTGCGTGTGCTGTGTCGCGCTGCGTCGGGCCTGGGTGCGTGCGTCGCGGTGCGTGTGCAGTGCAGTGTTGCAAGCGGTGCGGCTGTGCGGGCGTGGGCGGGCGGTGCAGGTGGCGGCGCAGGCGTGTGCGTGCTGTGCGGTGCGTGCGCGGTGCGTGTCCCTGTGCGTGTGCGGTCAGGTCGCGTAAGTGCTGACGTGTGCTGGCGGACGCTTGCGCCCGGGGGCGTGGGCGTGTGGTCAATGTGCGGCGCGGTCGTGGCAAGTGCAGCGTGTGCGTGTGCGGGCGGCTAGGCGTGCGTGTACGGCGGTAAGCGTGTGCAAGGTGGGTGAAGTGCTGTGCGGCAGGCGGCGGTGCGTGGCGGTGCACGTGTGGCGTGTGGCGCGTGCGGTACGCGTGCGTGTGCGTGCGTGTCGCAGTCGTTGCAGTGCGTGTGCGTGTGCGTGTGCGTGTGCGTGTGCGTGTGCGTGTGCGTGTGCGTGTGCGTGTGCGTGTGCGTGTGCGTGTGGCGTTGGTGGTGTGTGCGTGCGTGCGTGCGTGCGTGCGTGCGTGCGTGCGTGGGTGCATGGGTGCATGGGTGTGTGTGGCGTGTGTGTGTGCGTGCGTGCGTGCGTGCGTGCGTGCGTGCGTGCGTGCGTGCGTGCGTGCGTGCGTGGGTGTGTGTAGCGTGTGTGTGTGTTTGGGGGGTAAGGCTCATTTCAAGACGACGGATTATAAATTAAAACCATTAAGTATGTAATTTTGTGAGAATTTCCTGTGAATAGTTATTTAATGTAACCTGGCATGTTGTATTAGTGCCTGCGGAGGGAGGAGGGGCGTCGCGTTCAGAATATTCAGAACAGGTAAATAATAATTCGTGGTACTTATTTACAGACATCTTACGTTCTAACCTGGCGTATGTTACCTGGTTTCTACAGTATTTTACACGTATGCACCACTTCATTATGGACGGATATCTAACAGGTACTGAGTTGTACCTCTCATATTGCCCACGCCAGTAACAAATGTGATATTATTATTACGCGTATACATTTTACCTATATAAAATAATACATGCAAGGCAGTAATTACAACGCCGGATAATTTGTTACTTTTCATCAGTTGTAAACAAGAATTGTCAACAATTGTCTAGCTGTATTTTCTGTCAATAAATGTTATCGATCTATTCCAACATTTGTTGTTGTATGTAGTTATAGTTTATTGCTCGCAGTACACTGTAGGCTCAACACTTCATAAATAGTATACAGCTGACACATAGCAGTATTCACAGTCGACTGTCCCATCAATCCATGGAACTGTAATATACAAATATTCACACCATGCTGCAAACGTTTTGCAGGCAAAGCAATACTCATATTTAGATGTTTCATAACGTCATGCACATGCTACAATAATATGTCAATAAATTGCTGAAACGAATCCCGTGTTTGCGTGAACAATTATGCTGAGACAAGGTGTTCTGGTCAAGTTAATCTGCTATGAAGGCTGTGTCAAACTATTGATCTTTCGACTGCAGCATATATCGGTAACAGCTTTCTTATAATAAAAAGTGAACTAGTAAACTATTAATTAATAAATAGTAACACATATGTGTTGGTTGAGCTAATTAAAAATAAACATAAAAGGGTGAAACGTGTAAAAAAAAACTAGACATTACAAGCAATCTTGAAATAATGTTATAGCATCAGATATGTGAGACAGACACCGCTATGTGTGTGTGACATGTATGACTTTCAGCAGAAACAATTCTAATTTTTCCCCCGTAACTCTCGCATTACGTTTCCTCAATGTATATTTCATATTTGCTAAAAGCGTTTCTTCATATTGCGATATAATGGTGATAATTTGTACTAAAAACAATTAAAAAGGCTAATCTTATTTACGTTGTGCCGATGATTTACCGCGAAACCTGTATGCCCAGTGACGCTTAGCGCCATGTGGCCATCAAAGTCTGAAACTGACTTATAAAGTCTCCCATTATCACAACTATAGTTCTCATTTTTATCAACCTGAACCAAATCCCTATAATTACTCACATTTCTATAATTATATGACGAGCACTACAGACAGTTGTATTGTATTGGTCGATGTCGATGGTCTGAGTCACCAAAGCACCCTGTCGCATACATCCGCAATGCCGCCACGACTTGGCGTGCAGCCGGCAAGGAGCCTTGTCGCATGTCGGGGGATTCCAGGTCGTTTCGCAGTTCATCCACAATTGTCAAAAACATCGTGACAATGAAGTCGTACAATTTCACGGCATCGTACATCTCCAGTGGATTCTTCCTATCCCGGAATACCTGATTTCGCTTCAAATTCCTCCTCAGACTTCTTCGCAAAACTACCACGGCCGCTATTTTCATGATTTATGATCACAGCCTAAGCGTTACATCTCCTAGCTAGTGAGCCTAGAAATAGACAGCCGTTGAGGCAGACAATTGCCTAAAATCGAGCCCATATGCAGTGATCATGCGTACCGCAATAGCGAAGTTACGACCTCGCCACTGTTTAGGTCTAATTTCACGAATTAGGCTGCGGCCGTCCATATGCACCCAGCAGAGAGGTGTTCATCCGCACGAATGTTCTTGTGCACGCTGGCGTCGAGAGAGTCAAGTCGCTCTTGCCACGTCTTCACGCGAGTGTCTGTTGAAGCAGTGTCGATGGGCTCCGTCGAGGCTGCGAAGCCGCTCCGAGATTTCAGGCGGGATGTAACTCTGTTGCGTCCACTGAGAGGATGTTTCATGTCAGTGAGTTGTCGTGTTCTCTGTGTTAGTGTACGTATAATAACACATGTCCACATTATGCGTTGATGTTGTCTTATGGAACGACGGCATCAACACTGACCAGGCGCAGGGCGACCTGAACACGGCGCAGCGATCAATGCAGGCGGACAGACTTGTTCGTCCCAGTTGGGTGGGTATTGGCACACATCTAACACCGACAGAACACAGAGTGCAGGTAAACAGCTGATGTAACAGCTCCTTCCAACACGAACACGTCTCGAACAGGAAGTTGCGGCCGTGTACGCTGTAGTCCCAGTGTGGTCGTGAGGGGCGACATCTGTAACATATATAAACGACCGGTTAATTTCTTTCAAAAACGTACTAACTATATTCCACGAGAAGGGAAACAGTGTCATTGATTGAAGCAAATAACGCAAGCAACACATACTAAGTTAATGACTTATTATGACTAAAAATGTAATAAAAGAAAATTCTTTTACAGCGCCGTATCCAATCCTTAGGAAAGTTCAAAGCGTTTTAATGTTAATCCTTTGCAGATCTATTAACGCTGCAACTATTGCGCGGAGAATAGTGTGTATACAAATATCCGCCCGCCGTGTTCTAGCGCTCCGAGGCCAACTCGTGCCCCGCTGCTACGTACCGCGACCAAGTCGCTGGCTCGCTGCCGAAGACGTCGAGAGCCGACAGCCCTGGGTCCTGTCCAGCACAAGCACAAGCACTGGCACCCGTCCGCCGTCCGCCGTCCGCCGTCCGCCGTCCGCCGTCCGCCGTCCGCCGTCCGCCGTCCGCCGTCCGCCGTCCGCCGTCCGCCGTCCGCCGTCCGCCGTCCGCCGTCCGCCGTCCGCCGTCCGCCGTCCGCCGTCCGCCGTCCGCCGTCCGCCGTCCGCCGTCCGCCGTCCGCCGTCCGCCGTCCGCCGTCCGCCGTCCGCCGTCCGCCGTCCCTGGCATGCATGTTCATTGGGAGACAACGTCGACTTCTGTGGGAAGTATCTTGTAACGCCGCAGTCGAAGACGTCACGTTCATTTACAACTTACGACATTGTCTAGTCAACAACGGCTGAGTGAACCAAAACAATGTGGGCTGAACGATACTGGAGAGGTTATTCTAACAGTAGTAAGACTATAACAAAGTCACACCCATACACACACACACACACACACGCGCGCGCGCACACACGCACACACGCACACACGCACACACGCACACACACACACACACACACACACACACACCCCACACGCACACGCACGCACACACGCACACACGCACACACGCACACACGCACACACGCACACACGCACACACACACACACACACACACACACACACACACACACACACACACACACACACACACACACACACACACACACACACACACACACACACACACACACACACACACACACACACACACACACACACACACACACACACACACACACACACACACACACACACACACACACACACACACACACACACACACACACACACACACACACACACACACACACACACACACACACACACACCCCCACACACACACACACACACACACACACACACACACACACACACACACATGATTAATTATATTACTCGATAATGTTAAAACTGTCTATCTGCTATATTTGTACAATTCAAATGTTGTCTCTTACAGTGATCCTGTTGTTGCTATTGTCATCGTCATCCTCCTCCTCATGATCAAGATCATGATCATGATCATGATCATGATCTTGATCTTGATCATGATCATGATCACGATCACGACCACGATCACGATCACGATCACGATCACGATCACGATCACGATCACGATCACGATCACGATCACGATCACGATCACGATCACGATCACGATCACGATCACGATCACGATCACGATCACGATCACGATCACGATAACGATCACGATCACGATCACGATCACGATCACGATCACGATCACGATCACGATCACGATCACAATCACAATCACAATCACAATCACAATCACAATCACAATCACAATCCTCCTCCTACTCCTCCTCCTCCTCCTCCTCCTCCTCCTCATCATCATCATCATCATCATCATCAATGTAACCTTACTGATTGGTGTCGTCATGCATCAGTGATTTGCTGTGTCACGTGGGTTGAGTTCGTCGCTGTGGCCGCTGGTGTAGACGGTTCGTCTCTCCTGTCGCACGCCCTCCACAAGGCTCCAGGGGCGTGTAGCAGCAACGGTCGACCGGCACAGACGGACCCTGCGCACAGTTACACCATCAGCTAACGGACCTAATCGCTGCACGCCGGATTCTACCATAACACACGGTTTACGGGAAGTCAACTTAAAACATCGCTTCCTGTATTGCCTGGTATGACTACTGGAAAATCTTCTTCTGATGCGAAACTACGACATGCCCACCGATACAGTCGACGGCTATTTTCAAAAGATATAATTATTAACAATTATTTAAACGTTAATCATATCCTATGCAAGTAGTCACTCAAATCACAGAATATATTAACGCCTAATACATAACAAAACTCAAACTGATTTTAAACTGCTTCATTATCAACTAGATTATTGAATGTGTCACTTGCTACTTCGTTTGCTGTGGTGTGATACAAGCAGACATCATGACATGTGTATACATCTACTAAGTTAATATGACCACTAGTACCTAACTGTCGTCTCCAAAGGTGGAGCTTCCTTACCTCAGTGATGATGTCACATGTAGGGCCAAGATATCGTTGTGTAGCCACCAACTTGACTCTCTGTCTCTTAGCAACGCCATCCGTCCTTGGAGCCATCCTAATATCTCAAGCTGAAACTATATTAACTGTAAACAGATTATTACAACTGTGATGTCCGGCAGAGGTTGGATCTCGTCCCGGTGTAGCGGTTCACCACGGAGAGTTTGGATGTCGTCGTTGATGATGACAGTGCTCTGTCTCTTGATGCGAACCTACGTCACAGTCAAATACTTCCCTGTTTTAAGTGAATTCCAAAACAAGTTAGGCACGTTAAGTCATGTGCACAGAAGTGAAAAGAGCGAAGAGAGCGATGCGAAGCGTACATGCAATACCAGTGAAATGGTGCTCATAACGTAAGCAGCAGCCAAGTAAACCTGTTCCGCGTAGTATTACAAGGCCCCGGAAATAGCCGGCGGCGTTTCCGTAACTCCCCGTGTCGAGAGTAGACCGGCTTCCTCCTCTAAGACTGACGGATGAAACCCTGCAAAGGAAACAGTTTACTAGCATGAGTACATCACTCGAATACTCTAAACACAACTTCACAAGTTGCATGTTCCTAATGGGGGTATTCACCGTATATATATATATATATATATATATATATATATATATATATATATATATATATATATATATATATATATATAGTAAATATATATATATATATATATATATATATATATATATATATATATATATTAGAACATGTAACAGTGCTTCTCTGTTTCACAGTTTGTGTGTTTGCGTGTTTGCGGCATTTAATAGGTTATGCGTTGAGTCCTATGCATTTCATGTTTTTTCTATATCATTGTAAAGAAAAGTTTGCCATATATAATTATGTTGTTGGACGTCGTAAAAGTCTGCCTACATTCCAAATTATATAAGTTTGAAGATCATTATCACTTAACAAAGTAATCAGCATTTCGACCGACCTCTACCAGTTTTACATGTATCGGGCTGAAATGTACATGTGATCTATCGAACTCGCAAGGTTGGGTCGTGCATTTACATTTGATCAAATTCTTCCGCGGGTGGTAGACAACTTGGAGACTAAACATGTCAAAATAGTTCCACCAGAGGAAAGTTATGTGTTCTATATCGCGGTAAACATAATTATGCCATTCATAACTATATCGTTGGATGTCGGGGGGAATTATGCATACCTTTTTGAAATTTTACGAGTTTAAAAATGATCACCGCTTGTCACTGGCACCAACGTTAGTGCCACGCGTCAGCATGTCGTTACGTTGTACGTATCAGCGCGCGATCTATTTCTGACGCTGAACAATGTAACGCAAATTTTCAAACGAATGCCTTTCCCTAAGCATAGCTGGGTAACTCAGTTAATATGTTGTAGTAGAGGCGAATTACCTCCAAAATGCATTGCTTGGTAACTCTGCTAATATTACATATACTAATATTAGGCGTGAGATAACTCCAACATGCCTTACGTTTT